>VYXH01001139.1:7864-22206 GCA_013397275.1 Burhinus bistriatus
CATAGACTTGTGGCTGTCCAGTTGGTGTAGCAGGTCACTAACTGCTTCCTCTTGGATTACGGGAGGTTTATTCTGCTCTTCATCCCTGTCTTCCAGCTCAGGGGGCTGAATACCCTGAGGATGACTGGTCTTACTATTAAAGACTGAGGCAAAGAACGCATTAAGTACCTCACCCTTCTCCTCACCCTTGTTGACAATCTTCCCTTCCGCATCCAATATGGGGTGGAGATTCTCCCTGGCCTTCTTTTTGTTGTTAATGTATTTGTAAAAACCTTTTTTGTTATCTCTTACGACAGTGGCCAGATTAAGGGTTTTTTTAATCTTTTGGGAAGACTGAATCCCAGCAACTGCTTTCTTGTCCTGATAAAGCAGTATCCATTAGATAATCCATCCCTTCAATCTCAGTAGTGGTTATTTTCCTTAGGGTGCAGATGCAGAATGCAACCTGTGGCTCTGCACGAGAAGGAGCCCTGTGAAGGGCTTAGACAGGCTTGCAGGCAGCCAGCCAGACTCCTCACAGCCTCCAACTACCAGGGTGCTCAGGAACCGGCCTGCGAGTGAGGTCGCTACACCTGCTTTTAGAGCATATTCCTAGTCATCCTCTGAAGACTGAAACACATTCAGACCCAAGAACGTACAAGAGTAACTGCTGCCACTCCGCAGTGGGGACAAATTTCATAACAACTAACGTTTTTCAGAATAACTAAAATACTCAGGTTCACTCTGTTAAAAACAACACATAACCTAGATTCCTACTTCATATCCATGCTATGTTCCTGCTAATACAGACACAGATACCTCCTCTGAAAAATAAACAATTGCTCTGGCACCTGAGAAGGATTTTGTTCAAGAAAGGTAACAAATCCCCAACATCTCTGCAAAGATTCAAAAGCCCTTTCTAAAAAGTGCAAAAAGAAAAAAGTATGGAGATGATGAACCACAGTTAAATGCTTAAAAATTCTAACATAATTTCAGGAATGCATGAAAAAAGTTTCCCTAACACTTCCTCTCATTTCTTTAACATTGGTAAAATAAATCCATGCAGCATAAGACATTATAAATCCATTGAGACAAACATTCCCTGGAGTATGTACTGCATAATAGTTGTAGTGAAAGCTATGACAGTAACTAATTAAACTTATGCCTCAGGTTTTAGCCATGTCAGTTTATTTATTCCAGATTTATTCTGTTTTTTAAAAAGCAAGTACATAATTTTCTTCATGAACTCTGTCATTTAAAAAAGAAATTGACTACTTAACTAATGATATTTTAAAGTAGAAATACACTGTGGAGTAAATGTGTTTGATATGACAGGCTATCATATTTGAATAAACCTGGTAAAGTAAAGTTTCATGCTCTTGTGAGTCAGCTGGTCATTCCATCTGTGTAGGCAGAAACTCCTTTTTTCCTTTCAAGAAATGAAGGAGTACGGAAAAACCTTTGCTCTTGACAAAAGGTAGCTTCTAAGAATTCCTACAGAAAACAAGATGATACTCATTCAAGGTGATAATTGTTGCACTATAAGATGAATCTTACCACCTCAAGAGTTACCAGCTTTCATTGCACTATGCTGCATTCTTTGAGCTGTAAAAGTCCTCTGGGTTAGGTTACTTGTGACAGTAAACTACAGCAATAGTTACTCTTCTCATTTCGGCAGAATGGCTGTAAAACTGATGTAGAAATAGCTTCCACAATAAACTGCTGCAGCCTTTACCTCACCCTCACTGCTTTTGTCAGCATCTTCTCAAGAAAAGAGGGCAGTCACATTTCCTTCCACAGCTCTTGTAACAAAATTTGCAAGAAGGCAGCAAAATGATGACAATCTCTCTTCTTTTTATTGCAGTAGAATTAGTAGGACAGCCTCTTCCTAGCTGTTGGTCATTTCAATTGTTGGATTTCCACTTTAAAGGGTAAAATAATTTCCATATTAAGTAGCATTTTCCTTTTTACCCAAAGCTCTAGTTCATCTGCAAGCTCCATAACGCTAACAGAGTAGATCCTCTGATCACACTACTTACGTGATCATTTTAGGGACACTATATTCATAGAAACAAGTTTTTGTTTGAATCATTCATGTTTTACCAAAAATAAAAAAAATAAATCTGAAACTCAAATCAGAAACATATTGTCATTACTGGCTTTGATTTTGGCATGCTACTCTGAAAACAGACAACTAGATGTTATTTCTCCTTGCATCAGAATTTATGTAAACACTGTGCAAGTGGTCCAAGTTCACAAAGAATGAAACTGCTGTTTGCCATCTGCACTACTAGTGTTGTACTGCAGAACACTAAGCTTTATTTAGCATCTTTTATGCTCAAAGTGTCACCAAACAGTACTAACCAGACTGGTTAAATGCTAATGTCAAAGAAGCCACTACAGCAGCCGTTAAACAGCTAGTAAAAGCTCAGTGTGAATGTTCTTCTTGAATGTTCAGATCTATTTTATTGTAAGCAAATATTAGAGGTATCACTAAACATTTTAGAGGCAAAGTCACGTAAATGCATGAACAATTCTTAATAATGCAGTCATTAACTAGGTGTTAACCAGGTATTCAAAAGAAAGAAGGTTAGATTAATGCTGGTGTTCAGTCCTTAACATGCAGAGTACTCGCAGCCCTAAGGCCTGAAGTATTTATAATTAGCTGTGTAACAAAGGCATGCTGTGTTGCTCTAGCACAGAGATTTGTCAGCTTGAACAAGAAATGTTTCCAGTAGATTCCAAGGGTACTGCTTGCAGAGATGCCTATCCAAAACAGGAGTCATAACTAACTCTGATCTTTGGAGGCAACCTAGGAAGATGATAGAAATACTACTCTTGCTGCAAAGAAGGTAAGAGAATTCACAATGACACAGCCTCTGGCAAAGGTGATAGAGTCAAGGGCTACCTTCTTCTACCCCATCCTTAATACAACAAAACAGATTTTACTGATTCAACTTTAAAAGTTTTGTCCTTAGACAATTAGAATTAATTCTTATTAATATCATTTAAAAGAGTGAGGTTTCAAGAAAGAAAAAGACAATAAACAAACCCCATAGACATGTCATTTTAAGTCACAACACCAGTCCATGCAGTTTGCAGTGTTTTCTGCTCCGGCTCAGAGACAAGAAAACTCAGAGTATAGTCTGGAGATACATGACAGACACATAGATCTACAGAGCCATAAATTAAAATTTTCAAGCAAAACCATAACTTGAAGAAAGTGTATCTTATTTGCAATAGGCAGTGCAATCCAAAGGAAGCCATGTAACAGAGTACATGAACTTTGCATCAAATCCATGAAGCTAATACCACAAACCACTAATAATAAAAGATTCCATAAAACAAAACAAAGCTATGCAAAGTAACTGTTGTGAGAAGCTGTGAGTATCTGTCAAAAATGAAATCCCAAAAGCCAAAGCAAAATCAGAGTTACACCATTAACTGCAGTTTTAAAGGAGGCTAATTTGCAGAAATCAATATAAAGTCACCATGGCACATTTAAAAACACTACAGGACAAAAATCTTACAAACATAGCTGTTTGTCTTTGCCAGTCACAGAATATGATTTTTTTAATCCAAGATGTCTTCACTGCTTGTACTAAACCTTGGTATCCTCTGTAGAAACAGACAGGGGGCCTTACTGGATGGCTCCTAAGAGCCATTCTGCTTAACCTTAGTGCTCCAGTTCTTAACTTCCCATGCATTCCCTCGACTCTCACTCACCGTGCCACTCTGCCTTACTACTAAACCTCTGTGAAACAGGTTGTCCTGGTTTGAGGTGAAACAGAACCAATTTTCTGTTCAGTAACTTTACTTTTTAGCTAGGCCTCTTCTAACTGCCGAAATTACCAGCATGTTGTGCAGAAACGGTTCGCTCTCAGAGTGGTAAAACCCATGTTTATAGTTGGTGCCAAGGAACGGTATGCAGAGAGGCTCTTGCTTATCCTTATTGCTACAACACCCAAGGCGAGCCAACTTTATTTGCCCCCTTGGAGGGTCGGAAGCAGAAAAGCGTAGAAAGGTCACACCTGTGGGGAGGAGCGGACAGGACAGGTGACCCCAAACTGACCAACAGGGTATTCCATCCCATCTGCCTCATGCTCAGTATGAAAGCTGAGGGATCAAAGGGTCAGCCCTCTTCCTTCAATGGCTGGCACCCAAGGAGGACTCTGTCTGTTCATCTGCCTTTGATCCTGATCCCTGCATTCCTGAATCCAGATCCGGAATCCAGTTCCCCTCTGTCACTGAGTCCAGTCTGGGACTTCCTCAGCGTCTGCCAATGATGTGATCGTCATCCTGGGAGCTTGATACAGTTTTGTATGTATTTCATAATTTCCTTTTTATTATTTTATTATTAATATTTCATTAAAGTAGTTCAGTTCCTTCTAAACTCATAAGTCTCTTTCTCCCCCCTGTCCTTGGGGAGAGGGGTGGGGGAGAGCATCTGTCACCGACCTCAGTGGCCAGTCTATCCCAAACCACAACACAGGTGGAGTAGAGATGGTTTACAGACACTGTTTATGGTCTGCTGAGAAAGCCACCGGGGCATGCTTATTAAGAAAGGTGATAACTGAAGAAGGAGATGCAAGAGAAACCACCCCCAAAAAAACCCAAAAGAAGACAAAAGGAAGCACAGCAGAGGTTATGTTGGGTTTGAGCATTACTCGGCATTTCCTCCAGTCCACTTTCATTTTATTGTTGGTGGTTTTTTACAGCACTTACATTTTTCAGCATATTAGAATGGGCTATGGTGCCCTATCCAAACCTTTTAACCCCAACCCACAGCTTCACTCCCTTTCTATCACCCTTCTCAAATTCAGCCCTTGTTAGTAAGTCAACAGAAATCTTAACGCTGCATGATGTTCTTTGTCATCCTTTTTTTTTATTTCTACCTAGTTTAACAGTCATCATCAGTTTTAACTCTTCAGAACATCAAGCATGTCCCAGTCATTACAATATTCTCCCTCAACTTCTCTACCATAATTTCACTGTTCCTCTATTTTCCTGACATAAATCCAATACCAATCTAATAATAGTTCCTCACAAGTTTGTCCTACATTTACAAATCCAAGAGGCAAATATTCAATTTCCAAACATAATCTAGATAATGTTCTATCTTGGCCTGGCCTCTGCCAAGTGTCACTGAACTCAGAGATAAAATTCTACTGCAAGATCTTTTGCTTTCTGTATTTCCCTCACATGGGTACAATACATTCAGAATATGGCTGCTGAAAATAAATTTTACTTCAAGACAGAACAGGCTGCTCAAATGCTCTAATCTGAAAAGATCTTGTTCATACAAAGGCTCCATCTGAGCAGAGCCCTCCATGAATGACAAAAGAGGAGTATGATTCATTTGGCAGCCAAATTATTCTAATCGTTCCACAAAAGCATATAAAGCCCCATACACATCACAAATTTTGTCTTCCACAATCGTTTTTCTCTTCCCTTTCACTCAATCATTTTTTCTCTAAATTATTAAATCCTTCTTTCCTCTTGTAACAGTTTGGAAATTCTCTGACCGTAAGAACTCATAAGAGAAGGTTATAATTGGAAGTAAAAGAAAGAGGGTTGTATAGAAAAGATGGCTCTATGGGAACTGTGAAATGGAGGCTATTTCAGGCAACTGAAAAACCCAGTGCTCACTTCAGTGTATGACTTCTTCAACAAAACTCATCCCAGCCTGCATCCTGCTTACCAGGCAGCATGCAAGTGGTTCACTGGCTGACAGATAAAGTCCACAAATTAACACACACAGGCACACAATCAAGCCAGCAAAAAGCAATTTTGAAGAAAAGATGAAACTACATGTCTAGTAGCTGAGACAAGAACAATCTTGATGGCATGAACAAATCCAAAATAATCAACGTACACTCTAAAAAATAACTGTATAATAGGATGAGTTTCAGAGAAAGTTGTATCAATTCAGACTAGTTCGAAAGAGATATTAAAAATTACTGTCTGTTTTTCAAAGCAAAATGCAGATTATGCTTCTCACATTGTTTTGAGTCCATTTGACAAATACAGGTCCATAAACTGATTTACAGGTTACTGAAAATGACAGGAAATGATTAAATGGGTAACAGATGAGTCAAAGTCAACATACAATGCCATAGTGAGGCTTAATCTGCAATACTATGTATCATTCTTTATCATGTCATGTCTGTCCAGCATGTGAACTCGTGCTGTAAACAAAATAGAGAGAAGTGCTGATAGTATTTGTCAAGAGAATGACAGCCTACCTTCCGTCAGTATCCCAAGCAAAGAGAAGACCTTTAATGGCCATTTAAGAACAAAGAACAAACAGGATTGATGAAACACCACGGGGAAAACCAAAAAGCCATCTTAACTTACAAGAAGAGCACTTGCACAGGAACAATGCACAGGAACAAGTGATAAAAACTGGCCATTAATACAGTTAGGATAAAGTGTTAAGGGATGTTTCTAACCACAAGAGCAAAGAGATTCTCAAGCAGCATTTGCTGGGCACAGCAACAACACAATGAAGATTCATAAATGTGAAATACCGGGTCTGCAAGAGCAAGGAGACTGGAACTATGAACCAAGAGATGTTTTCCAAACTCATCTCATGCTCTTGCTCTCCCATCCATAATAAATCCATACATATACACACATCCTCCCACATTAAGCAGATACTTTTTCTTCTTTCCCGAGTAATTTGAAGCTACTTAGAGTAACATCTTTGTCTCTTGTGGTTGATTAATATTCTGGTATTTGTATTTTCTTGTACGCAAGTTTTTCCAGCAGTTCCCTCCCAGCATTCTCCTCCACTGATTCTTTTACATCAGACATGCCTTGAACTCGTATTGCTGTCTTTCACAGAATGCAGATACTCTTCTCTCTCTAGCTGCCGACTTTCACGAAGGGCTATTTATGACTCATAATAAATTAACATCTCACCTCTTCACAGTTAAAGGTCACTTCAGAAGTTGTGGGATATGGGGAGAAAGAAGGAGAGAGGGAAAGGGATATGCATAAAAGCACGGCTCACAGAAAGTTAGGGTTAAAAAAATGCTTGAAGAATCACAATTTCATAATGTTGCTTAAACCTCCTTCTTTATTCTTGGCATAAGCGCATGTGTGTGTAAGCAGTGGGAAAAGCATCATATTTTTAATTGGAGTGTGAAAAATGCTGCTCATTGAAAGAAAAAATAGGTAGTTATAATTAGAAGTGGAAACTCAAAATCAACACTTCACTTGATTATACAAAAAGGCATCATTTGTTCACAAGATACAGCCTCTAGGTGGGCCCAGAGTCTTATTATCCATACTTCAACTAACACT
Source organism: Burhinus bistriatus (assembly GCA_013397275.1). Lineage (NCBI taxonomy): Eukaryota > Metazoa > Chordata > Aves > Charadriiformes > Burhinidae > Burhinus > Burhinus bistriatus. The sequence continues at coordinate 15,152 of VYXH01001139.1, forward strand.
GCAGTTTACTACTCCATAGCTGAGTGATGCCTATAGAGCCAAAGGACTGTGATCAAACCAATTGTTTCTACAGACTTGGAGAATAGCCAAGGCAGGAAGGAACGTCTGGAGATCACGCCTAGTCCAACCCCCAGGCTCAGAGCAGCATCAGTGACAGGATACTCAAGGCTGTGTCTAACTGGCTTTTATTTACATCCAAGCATGAAGGCTCCACAACATCTCTGGACGTGTTCCACAGTTTGACCTGCCTCCCAACAAAACATTTTTTTTATGCTTAAAGGGATTTTCCTGTATTTCAATTTATGGCCATTGCCTCTCATCCTTTCACTGTCTACTGCCAAGAAGAGTCTGGCTCCACTCTCCTTACCCCAACACACCACGTATTCAGGCATATTGATAACATCACCCTGAGCCTTCTCTTCTCCAGGCTAAACAAGTCCCATTTCTCTCAGACTCTCCTCAGATGTCAGCTGCTCCTATCCCCCTGCCGTCTTCAAGGCCCTTCACTGGACTTGCTCCAGTATCTCCATCTCTCTTTTCTATGGCAGAACCCAGAACCAGACACCGCACTCCAGTTCTGCCTCACCAGAAAGGAGAAGAGGAGAAGGATCACCTCTCTCCACCTGCCTTCTGCCAATCCTCTGCCTAATGCAGCCCAGGAAGCTAGGAGCTGCCTTTGCCACAAGCACATGCTGCTGCCTTGTGGTCTACTTGGTGTCTACCAGGATCCCCGAGGTCCTTCTCACCAAACCCTGCTTTCAAGCCACTCAGCCTGGGGTTATTCCTTTCCAAGCGCAGGACTTGGCATTTCTCTTTGTTCACGAGGATGCTGTCAGACCATTTCTCCAGCCTGTTGAGGCCTCTCTGAATGGCAGCACAACCCTCTGGTGACTCAAACGCTCTTCCCAGGTTTGCAACATCTGCAAATTTGCTGAGACTGCACTCTGCCCTATCATCCAGGCCATTACTGAAGATGCTGAGCAGCACTGGCCCTATTATCCACCCCCGCAACACACTGCCAGTGACTGGCCTTCAGCTGGACCCTGTGCTGCTGATCGCAACCCTTTGAGCCTGGCACTTCAGCCAGTTTTCAGTCCACCTCACTGTCCATTTACCTCTCGGCAATTCTGTGTGCAGTTTGCCAATGAGAACATTACTGGAGACAGTGTCAAAAGCTTTGCAGAAGTCAATGTAAACAACACCCACTGCCCTCCTGTCCTCCACCAAGTCAGTGATCTTATCATAGAAGGCTAACAGATTGGTCAGACACGACTTCCCCTTCATAAATCCGTGCTGACTACTCTCAACCTGCTTCTCGTCCTTCATATGTTTAGAAATTTCTTCCAGAAGGTTGATGTGAGGCTTCAGTTCCCCATTTTCTCCTTATTTTCTTTCTTGAAGATATGAATGACTTGTTTTCTGATAGTCCCCAGGAGCCTTCCCTGAAGTTCATTCTGAGAAAATAAATTTTCCTTCTGGAAATAATCTCCCCTGAGATTTTCTTCTGGGTTAGGCATTATATCAGACTCATTTACTTTTATGATGTATGAATGAAAATAACAACCCTAGTTTTTTTAGATATCAGGCTGGGCTGTAGCAATGATGGAGAGAGGGGAGAATGCTTTGTACTGTGGAAGCAAATATAACCTGGAGTTACTGAATGACATTTACAGAAAAAAACAGGCCTCCCAAAACCAAAACACTGCAAATAAAGTTATCTTTACTTTTGCAATCAATCACAACACAGACCAAGTATCCATGTGAGGGCAAGGAGAAGAAATGAAACCATGTGAGACATAACTATTCAAGCAATTCCAATACTCATTCTTAGACAGCCATGATTAACTAAAATGCCACCTTTCAGATTAAAAGGTATTCTTTAGAAGATACACATAAAAAGACAAAAAATAGTGACTGTATGTTATAGTTATCTAAGAGCATCCAACTCTTCTGTGGGGAATTACGTTATTACAGAGCTTTTGGCAAGAACCATAATCCGTCCACACTAACCTTTAACATATGGTAGTGTGGCAGAATTCATACCTGAGAAGTTACCTTTCCTAAACTCAGATATAGACATTATGCTGAACAATTTCTACCAGGTTAACTTGGAAACAGCAAAAGGAAGGAAATGGTACAGGCTAGGAGCAGGATATGAAGGAGGTTCTAATCCACCACGTAGTCAGCAGATGTTAGAGCACTGTTTTTCCCAACACCATCAGAGGTGCCTGAATTTAGGTGGTCTGTCCCACGTCCATTTCTGTCATGTCTTCTCCTCTGTAAATCTCTGTTTCTTTCCCAAACTTGTCCTTCCTCAAACTTTGCTTAGTGACATCTTCATCCCTACTACCTGTGTGAAAGCAATCTAACACAGTACAAGCTGCATAGGTTTTCTCTCTGCACGCAAGTGCACCCAGCAGAGAAGAGCTGCAAAGCAACACACCACTGAACACAACTTCAGTTTTGTGCTAGCATAGCTATGGTTTCTGCAGTGCACGGAAGTGCTTCATTAGCATTTTAAACAATGTCATTTGATGCCCTAACTACGTTTCCTGTGATGGTCCATACAGTAGAATTAGCTTACTATGCATTCATCTAAAGAAGCTTTTCCAGATACTCTGTAAGTATCCCTTTCACTTAAAAACACTAAGAAATTGTTCAATCACTTCTTTCTAGTTGTCTCATCTGCTAGTAGTTGAATACAAAACCAGAGTTCATGCTAGTGTTTTATGATAAAGCAATAGGTACTTGGATCTTAAATACTGTCCTAGTATCTTACACAATTTACGCATCTATTGCTATCATAGCACTTCTAGCCCTTTCACTTGAAAATAACATCTGCATACTAACTACTCTGTAACCACTCACAGAATTCAAATCTTAAACTCCTCTTCTGTCTTCCAAGAGCACAGAAAATGTATCAAGTAAGGAGGCAGGTGGCTAATAACTATATCCTAGCCTAATCACAACTACCTAAAGCTAACTAAGAGGCATAGCAGTAAATTCCTTGGAGACAAGTTAAAAAAGATACATAAAAGGAAGGGAAAAAAGGAAGAGACTACATTGCAACAATGTGCTATATATGTCAGAAACAACCAAAGTGGAATTTTCCAAAATAGTACCTACTGGCAGACTTCTACCAGCGTAGCTGGAACAGGACGACTGGCAGGTGTGATTTGTAACTGAACCAGAAGAAGCCCCTACCACTGACTGAATTAAACTAGCTAAATTGGTTTAACTGATTGAGCTTTTACTGGTACAACCTGTTTGCTTGCTGTACAGGGCTTTACTAGACATCTGTGAAGCAAAGCTTAGCTGTATAGCTGCTTCACAGCAGAAGTGCTCTGACAATACATTATAATAACACTCCTATAACCATGAAAGAACAATGCTACAGACAGAACGAGACAGATGCAAGCACCTATCACAAGTGAGGCTCCTCATCCGTAATGTTTACAAAGAATAATTTGGTTTTGTATTATCTTATGCTATGGATTTTTGCAGCAGATAATATTCACACCATTAAATGTCCTCATTGAAAGGCACACACATTCAGAGCTAAAGAAAAAATATTTTAAGTGGCCACTGTTCACAAAAAAATCAAGGAGGTCTGTTGGTGGCACCAGATGATCTTTACTGGACAATTACTATAACACCAATGTACTTTTTGTACACCTAGAAAAGCACTTGTAATTAATCACTCTACATTTTCACTGAATCATTATTTATGACACCTTTTCGCAAGTCCTGTTTACGTGCATCTCCGTAAGAGTAGCAGGAATGCAAGACTTACCACTTTGAGGTGAAGTTCAATAAAATGATGGTATCGGTACAATGGCAGCACAGCAGTAATAATGCTGTTTCAAGTTCAGGTCTCCTCCTGCTACTATGTATCATGCTCCAATGATGCAAACTTCCCTCTTCTCTGAAGCAGTCTAATCAGCTAATATTAATTGGCCTTAACTAAAAATAATTGCCTGTAGCCAGTATTTATCTTTAATTTTGTTGCTTGTTGTCAGATCTGATGAGCGGATACTGAGTCTGGGAGCCTAGTCAATTTAGTAAGAGATAGTAATTAGCCTCTCCCTGCAAATGTTGTTTTTGCTTTATGAACGCCTGAAAACATCAGTAGGAAACAAAGACATCTCTTAGCACTCATTAGCAAATGCTGGTGGTGTTGGTTGTTAAAACTCAAACCCCATCTTCCCGTCTGTCCCTCCACATAGATTCTTCAATGGTAGGAGTTGAATAGCTCATTTTAGTACAGACAGGCTCAAAGGCATAACCCAGAAAGCCTCTACTAACATAACCAGTCTTCAAATAAAAGCCACTCTCTAACACAGCTATAATATAAATATTTTCTCTCATTCTTTACAGTGCTCAGTTTCATAGAGCTGCAATTTGACAGCAGAAGAACATAGTACAGAGACTGGAGAGGCAGGTTACCAACACATGACAAGAAACTCCAGGCATGAGCAAGGAAGCCCTGAAGGAGCTCTTCAACCCTGTAACTTGTACACTTAGTCTCAGCTTCATGAGAAAATAAAACCCACACAGAGATTGCTGGGTGGGGGAGTGGGAAGAGAAGGGCAGCCTCTAACAGAAACACATGAACCTTAAAAAAAAACTACTGGGGAGCAGAGTATACTCACTTTGAAAAGACACACACAAAAAAAAAATTACCCTTTTCTAAATACCTGAATCCTCACTAAGGAAACAATGAAAAGGCAAAAATCCCAGCACAAAGCAACTGAGTCAATATTACAGAGTGTCACTGCAAGTGTCACCAAGGTTCAGAAAGGTGAGCAACATACATTCTACTTCCTTGTAAAAACTCTGTTTCAGATATAGATCAGCATTATACAATTCCTTAGGTGAGGAAAAAAGGTTGAATTAATAAATGAGACCAGACAATATATTTCCTTTTTTTCTCTCTATTTTGTCAAATGAAAGTTCCCTTCAAAATAATTTCTGATACCTTAACTTGTATGTTCTGGTTTTAGATCTAGTGTCTATTTCTGCATACCACACACATTCATTACACGTCTACTACATGCACATATATATATTACTGAAAATATTTTGAAAGGGATTATATTTTTAAAAAAGAGCTTCTGTTTTACGGTTTAATGAGGCATTCCTCTCCCTCCACTTACTCAAAATTTTCCTCTGATGTCCACCAGAGAGTTTGCCTAGATTCTTTAAAAAATTTTCACATTGTCTGAAATGCTGCAGAAGTTCAAATGACCCACTAAAAACATACGGGCTGACAATACAGAAATTGGGAAGTTTTCTACACAGAACCACAGAATCATTAAGGACTATGAAATGCTCAGTCCTGGAAGAATCAGTGCATGTAAGCAGCTGCATCCTCCTAGTCATTCTATCGACTACAATGAACTACTTGTACAGGGAAGTTCTTTCTGTACAATAGTTTTTAAAAGATCTGCCCTCAGCTGTTCATTAAGGAGGTTTCAAAGTACATATAATCTTTCCTTCTATGGGGAAAAAATACTGGTGATATCTCACAGCAAGGTAACAAAAATACTAACCCCTTCCAGGACTTTAGTTTAGCATTCTGTACATTTACAAAACATCAGTAACAAACCAGCTTAGGGTTCTGAATTAACCGTCATTATTTGTGACAATCTGTTCATGAGAACTGATCAACTCAAATTCACGACCATAGCTTTCAGGTACTTTCAGTTTGAAAGTACAGATCCCACAGAGTCAAAGAAAGGCAAACAGATAAAAGTACACCACAAGTATTATGAATTGATGGAAGGTCACCAAATGAAGAAGCTGTGTGGGGACAGAGAAAAACAACTGAGCATATGCCCTTTTGTACATGCGCAACAGTACATTTCAGATAGTTCCACTTATAAGTACTTTTTCCATGAAATAAATTGTATAGAAAATATTCAGCTAAATTTTAAAAGTAGACTCCTCTAAAATGAAAGTGAAGCATTAAAATATTTGCTGAAAGATACGTTGATTTTGTTGGTGGGTGAATTTTAGATATTTTTTTATTCAAGATAGTTAACATGGTAGTCCTGAATTACAGGCTTTTTTCCATCTATATTTCTCTAATTCAACCCCAGGAGAATAACTTAGATCATCTTAGAAGGACTTTTAAATGAGGAATAGGTTACATTTTGTCTTTGTGCTTCACAGCACAATAAAATCGAGACATAGGACATTAGGGAAGAATAAAGAACACACTAAGATTTGCATCTTACCTTCTATCTATAGTTATTAGTTGTTAATTGGGCCAGTGATTTGGCAACAGCTGACGACAGTGTATGAACCATGTCTCTAAATGCCACAGCCACGTAATGCAGACAGCAACATGCAGTAAGACGGGCAGTCTGCTCACATGCTGGCAGGGTGCTGGGGGCAGCATGATAAGAAAGCTTGGGGTGAGTGAACAAAACAAAAAAAAAAACTCTTCAAGCAACCAAAAAGCTGATAGACATAGGTGGCAAAAGGAAAGCTGGATGACACAATGCTCTTGGCTCCAAGTAAGAGGCAAATCATTTTCCACCAAAAGGATAAAAAGGAGTTTAATTTGCTTTGTGCTATCAATTAATAAATAAATAGTGACAGATAAATCAGAGTGCCTAAACTCACCTAAGCATGTCTAAAAGGGAAACCAAGGCTTAGCTAAGATAGTTATCATGAACCAGCCAAAATAATGGCAGTAACTTGTAACCATAAGAAATCATGAAAGTTATGAAAGAAGTTTCTGTTTCAGAGACAGTTTCTATTGGGTGTTTTTAATTAGGGGTTTTGATAATACTGGGCTATACCCTCTAGGAAGGCAAATGCAAGTTCTCTGGAAGAACGAATACTAAACTAATCTTTCAAAGGATGCAGTGACTCCCCATGCAGTGGGAAATGGAGAAATCAAGGTTTTGTGAAGCAGCAGATACGTACACTCAACATCTTGCACAGTCTTGAATCACTTATGATGCATTTATTTCTCTCAATACTCCCCCCAGAAAAAAAAAAAAAAAAAAATAAATAAAAGCAGAAGTAATTACAACCTTCTTAAA
>VYXH01001139.1:24038-55223 GCA_013397275.1 Burhinus bistriatus
ACAAAACAAAACAAAAAACCACCTGACTTCAGGGAAAAGAAAGTATAAGGTCAGGACACCTTCTCTTTGCCTCCCAACCTTTTAGGACTAGGTTAGAGAAACGTTGTCAACCACCTAATCCTGCCAATTCTACAAATACTTACGGAAACTACTTTAAGAGGCTATTGCCAAAACCACATTGACTTCCCTGTGTAATACACAGTTCCAAATAACAATATATAAGGAAGTTCTGAAGAAATTGAAGCTGCTTTACAGAATTATGGTATTGCAGCTCCAAAGAAGTTATATCTTTGAAAATATAACTTCTAGATAGCACATTAAGTCATTGTTTCAATCTCTGCTTAGGTTCTCTTCCTCCTCATGGCTTGGAGACTCAGGAGGGGAAAAAAAGAAGTGTTTAGTTTCCTTTTTAGCGCCTTTTTTTTTTTTTTTAAGTCTTTATGATTTAAACAGCAGCATATTTTAAACAGAAATACTCTATGGAGATTTTCTTAAGAATACAAAAGACAAACCTGAGCAAAAAGAGGAAATAACTGAGTCTCCTTAGTATATCAGTTTATACTACCTACACTGAACTCCATCAGTGAAGCAAAATTAAGTATATTTAAATATTTCTTTTTATGTTTTTGTTTAAACCTCAGCAATTACAATGCATATTAAAGAATGAAAAGCAACACATTTTGTTTTCAAACTACTAAATTTTCACCAGTTCTATCAATATATAACTACAATTAAGCCACTGCCTTTTCAGAAGGTTACTTTTTACTAATAACTTGTTGCAATGTGAAGTACTAGTCACTAAAAGCTAATGAAAACATTAACACTGAAGCTTCACATTACCATGTGTACACTGCATGACCACCGCACGCATTTAAAACTCACTTTTGTGTAGTTCGTAAAACATTCACACACTGGTTCCCACAAAACATTCAACAGCTGACAGCCCCCAACAGCAACGTTGCTTTCCTCTCTGTTTCCCTCTTCCCCAGTAATCCCCCTCTCAAAGCCTGGCATCAAAACACATCCAACAAACTGATCACCACAGAACAGCCAACGCCACACTTGCCCCCATGAGAAACATACGGGATCCATTCTCCTGACTGCAATGAGCACAGCACCCTTCCCATTCAGCCGACAATATCACCAGTTCCCTGTGACCAGGAATGGGAAGGAGCCTCTCTCGCTGCTAGGGAGTGTTGCATCACTTTCAGGCCAAACACCCAGGGCAGCTGCCTCACTAGGAGCTCCCCCATCTCCTCTGAAGCCAGGCGAACAGGTTGAGGCATGACATTATTTGTAATCATGCCCAGGGCAACCAGGACGGTCCAGAGCGCTGCTACTGCTCTGTGCTGAATTCCCTTTGAAGAGTGAGAGACTATTGACTGGTACAAGACCATCTTGGTGGATCTGTGTCTTTGGGGAGAGATGGGCTGGTAGAGGGAGAAAGACTTCATTTTACTAGTTTTGCTTTCACCATTGTAAGAGTAATAACAGCAGCAATAATAAATAACAACACATAGTGATGCTATGTTTCTCTCCACATCATCGTGTAGATGTGGTGCTTGGAGACATGGTTTAGTGGCAGACCTGGTAGAGTAGGGTCAATGGTTGGACTGGATGATCTTAAAGGTCTTTTCCAACCTAAACGATTCTATGATTCTATGTTTCTGTGTTTCTCTCCACAAAATCTTCATTGCTGTCGACAGAAACAAAAGCTCAAAGAGTCAACATTTTCACATGATGGAACCTATCTGAAAGTTTCACTAATTGTATTCTCTTGTATTTCACCATAAGGATAGCAAGTTAATAGGCATACCCAGAACTTGGAATAGGAAACTAATACACCCAGCTCTCATTCCCAAGACGATACAACAGTTAGGATGCCACAATCTAAAACGTTTCCTAAGAAAAAACACATAGACAATATTCTAGTAAAATTTCCAAGAGAAAAGCTCAGTAAGTGAACTGCAAATTCCTGCAAAGTATGTAAAAAAACTCTGTAATAATTCACTGACCCACAAAGCAAGTTATCTTTTCAGGTACGGACAGAAATAACACTGCTTTCCCCAGTCTGCATATACCCTCAGTGCCTCAGCAGATGCCACAACTTTCAGAAGCGGCTACTTAGTCACTTAATTAATAGTATTCGGAGTATTTAGGACAGCAGTGAAGGCCATAAGAACCTACAAGCAAAGGCAGGCACAGCGGTATCAGGGAGTGCGGTGGCAAAGCAGGAGGGAAGGACAACAGGAGTTGGTCGGTTCTCCAACCTGACGGGTACCAAGCAGCAGCTGGAGGGCTGGGGAAGCAGAAAGCATGGCAGGAACCAAAGTGTTCTAGGACATGGGGAATATTCTCTTTTCTCTTCCAGCAGCCAAATTATGGCTGTAAAGGGCACCTGTATGTGTACAGGCACAGACTTACGAATGGTTTTAGGAAATCACTGATAGGGATGGGTAAGGGTGTGTGGGGTGTGTAACAAGCACAACGGTCTCAGCAAGGAATCACCCTGTGTTTCACTCACAACCCCCTGCCACCTCTGGCTGTTTGTGAAGATTAAAAATAAACAAACAAAACATACAGAGAAGAAAATTAAATGACAAGCAACAGATAAGGATCTCCACCATGTACCTATGATTCAGCATGAACAACACTGACATGCTAATTTGCACTATTTAAAGATCTTATTCTGGTTGTACAACAAGAAATCCAGGTTGCTGTTCTGACCTGAGGCAACAGTAGTTACACAAAGCCCCTGTTCTGTTTCATTGATTCTAAAACCACAATTTCAAAAATAACTACCACCACACTTCTTGTTAATTTAAAATAAATTTTCCTCTGCAATCCTGCTAGCAACATTGGCAAGTCGTCTGGAGCACAGACAAGCCTGAAGGTTGCCACATGCAGCACTTTCAGTTTACCAGTATAACGCCACCCAATCCCACATAGAATTGGGTTTGTAAATTAAAACCAGCAAGGATGGCTCTGCACCACAGTTTCCTGCTTTCTACATCTTCATCTGCTATCAGCAAAATCTAACTGTCTCGGATGCTGTCACACTTACAAACACAGTTTTACACTGCAGAGCACAGTTAAACAAGGAATTTTTTAAAATAAGACCAGAAAAAAAAAAAAAAAGAAAAAAAAAAATAAAAAGCCTCCTGTTTGTCTCCTAACAACATTTGAAAAAAAAACCCCTAATATACTACACATCATCCACATTTACTCTATTTTCTGGTGAAAAAAGTAAGGATTTTGGATTTCAAGTTGAATTTTTCAAGCTAGAAAGATATCAAAGACCAACTTTATACCATGCAAATGAACTACACTGTAATCACACCTGCTACCTCCTCTTTTTCAGCTGAGTAGCTGAGGAGTAAAACAGACAACCAGGAATTCTCCACTCATACTTCTTTCTCTACCTGAAAAATTGAAAGAAAACAGAAAAGATGACAACTAGATACACATCTCTTATGATAAATTCAGCATCGCTACCTCTAAAAAAAGTAGATATCTACAAAGGCTGACAGAGGTAAATTAGATCTTAAAGAGGAACCAAAGAATTTTCTCATATTTAGACAAACTTCTCCTGCAAAATCTTCCAAGTGAACATAGCTTCAGACTAAGAGGCAGTGAAAAAGGAAAGAGAAAAGAAATTTCAAATACCTTTTCTGTTACACCTTGCATATTGAATTGCAGAGCATAGGACGGGTACGAATCTGTGGGGTTTTATGTCTCTATGTATAAAAATATACAAAATTCAGAGCAGTTGTTTTGCAGATTCAAGAACAGGAAGTACCTCTGATACAACTTCACAGTGAAAGTCCCCTGAAAAAATAACTGCACATGTACTGCATATATATCATTGCTACCTCCCCTTTCCTCTTTCTTTCTCACATCTGTCTTCAGACAACTCCTCTTCAATGGTCTCCTAATTTGCATTTATTCCGTGAAATTTAAAACCACTTTTGCTACAGGCAACTCCAAATGTCTTTTCCACATTACAACCTTGAAAAATATTTTTTTATTTTCTTAAGTAACACTTTGTAACAATGTATTTTCATAAACACTCCAGTATATTACATTTCCCTAATTTTTCCATTTCTGATTTGTACATCTTTTCTTTCAAACGCTTTTCTCTTCAAACTGCACTTCCACAATCTATGCACACATGCTAACCAAGACCACTCGGGCCTCTTTACTGTGTTAATTCAGTGGTTTCAATTCAGCAGAAACATTCAATTTTTGCAAAACCCAACGATTTCTTTGGAATGTCATCATGAATTTATTCAAAAGAAAATCAAATCACAGGAAGGAAAAGCTTTTTCTGTAAGAAATTATTCCCTCCACTTGAAGGCAGAATGCAAAGCACCTCAAGAAGTTCATTAGTGATTTTTAGCTCTGAATAACTTTCTCAAGTAACTGCTCTTACAACCAATTCTGATAAGCAATGGGAATCTGGAGTTGCATTCAGCTCCACCACTCATCTGTAGCATCCCTTTTTGCCTGCCTCTCAATTACCTTGCTGACACAACAGAATAGCAATGGAGTATGAATCGATTGCTGGTGAGCTTGACTCTGCATGCATTTGTTAAAAAATTTTCCATAACTGAAAGAGAAAGTTTACAATGACTTATAATCTTAATGGACAGAATGATTATGCTTAACAAGCTTTCTAATGGGACTGCTGTTATGTTTGACTTTAGCTCTCCAGATACAAGGAGATTTACGCAAGGAAAACTGAAGAAAAATAAAGGTTTTCACTCAAGATATTCACATACTAACCATACTTTCAGAAAGTTTGTATCTTCCACTCCACGTTACCTTCTTTAGAGAGGGAATGCTCAACTATGAAAAACATATTTGACTTTGCATTCAAGCTGAGAATGAGGAAGAATTTAATGCGGTTTTTAGTCCTTTAGAAAACAGCCGTGGATGCTGATTTTTTTTTTAAAAAAAAGAAAAGGGGGGGAAGCAAAGAGCAGGTAGTGATATTTTATAAGAACTCAAAATCGAGAAAAAACTATTTATTTTTCAATTATGTAGCAGGATGCCACAGTTTGAAGTCATTTTGGAAAGAGGCGGCCTTAAAAATCAGGTACTAAGGGGGAGAACTTGCAAACCTTCATACTCAGATTATGATATTTTTTTGTAACAGAAATTCATAGGCTGCATTTATTTAGGACACTAAATCAAACACCTCCTAAAATCAGCAGCAGATTTCAAATATCAGCCAGGAGAAAGTTTAGAGGAAGTCTGCTTTTGCCCCACAGAACTTTACAGTTCATCAGAGTTCAAGCAGAAAAATATTTTAAAGACACAATGAGTCCCAAAATAGTTTCTTCCCCCTACCCCAAAGTGTGGATTTTCAGAGGTTAACAAGAAACAGGGTATCCATTTTTCTCCTTCACTCCCTTTCATTTTGTTGAGGCTGTTACTTCCTCCTAATCATTGCTGCCTGACAGACACAGAGCTATTCTTTCTTCTTGGCAATGACAAGAACAAAGATTAGGATGCAAGTATGTTTGTCGCCACAGAACACCTGAAGCTCCCCTGTGTCCCCCCACTATGGGCTCGATAAGTTTGCCACCGAACCACTTCCCCAAATTACCTTGACATACTGAAGTAAAATGAAATAACTTCATTATGTGCATATGTCTAAACACACAACAGGCTCACACAGTTAGAAGAAAAAGAAGAAGGAAAAAAAAAAAGATACTTATACCCTTGGAAAGGGAAAAGTCCCAAAGATCCTCTGAAGCTGTAGTAACAGATTAACATAAAACCTATTTATGTAATTTATTGTAGTTCTTGCTCTCTTTTCCAAGTTTATGGAGTTTAATAGAAACTAACAGCCTAGGTCTGCAATGACAAATTAAGGAGGCCCAGAGGTACTAACAGCTAGTCTCATGTGTGCAGACATACATGCACACATACAGATGCCCAGTAAAAAAAGATATGTATTTCTAAAACTTAGAATGGCTTTCCTAAAACCAGTATTACTGCAAGTTATTTGGTACATTACATGAAATACAAAATAATGAATTAATTTTTTTAAAAAGTTTTTATAGTTTGAAAAATCCACTTTAATTATTCTCAACTAGTTTAGCCAGGAATAAGTATTCACAAAAAGCTTCTATAAAACATAAGAAAGCACTCTGGAGAAGAAGCAGCAGTTACAGAGAAGAGAGAATACTGCAAATACCATGACATATAAGTTGTTCCAGAATAATCACTTTGTTCCCAGACCACACAGTCAAATATAATCACTGAACGGCAGAGAAATGTAGGGGTAGCTTTTATTTTCAGGATATCAAAACTACATTGTCTTTGAAAAGAAAGTAATCTTTTTTTGTAACATAGCCTCAATAGAACATTGTATTGCAATATATTATGTTTTTGCATATGAGACATATTATGATATAAAGGCTGATTTTTAGCATGAACAGCACAGTACACAAAACATATACACACAACACAAGAACAGTTCCACTTTGTACTCACTCTTACAAAGTTGTCAGGGAACAAACCTCTTCTGCCTTTGAGCTGTCCTTCCCACCAGCCTCCATCATCTTTCTTGATATTGGTGATTATGTCACCTACAGTGATTGTCAGCTCATCATCATGTTGAGCTTTGTAGTCAAACTCCACTATCGCCTCCACTAAAAGAGAAACACAGATATGCATAACTGTTGACATTTAAGTTTCCATGCCTTTGAAAGAAATAAGAAAACACCAATCCAATTATATATTCTCAGTGAAAGTAATATATTCAGTTTAATCAACAGAGCATATCAAATAGGCAATACATAATGGTAATATTTTGGGGGTAACTGCTACAGAGAGGCCAAAGGAAAAAAAAAACAAACAAAAACAAACAAACAAAAAATCCCAAAACACCAACCAAAACCAGGCATATCCATCATGGTTAAGGCAACAAATGGCATGCATTTTTCTTTACTGTTTAAAGGAAATTAATTTATGATGTTTCAGCAGTATCTACTCTGGCAGCATCATAAAGTTTATTTTTATTTCTTGGACGACATTTTAGCTTTTGTTCATGGGGCTTCTAAAGCATTTTATTTCTGGAAAGGTTCTCAAATTCATAAGCATCCCAAGCCACTCACTTACTTTGCTAAATACATCACTATTAACCTAAAGAGTATTTAACAAGAATTTTTTGCATCATGCTGAGTTTCACTGTTGTTTATACAAAAATGCAAAGCTTTGCTGCATGAACATGCTCTTGCAGGGTTTCACCAAAGGGAGAAAAATGTAATTTCACTTGTGATTATGCATCAGAGGATCTGAAGATGAAATACTCCTACTGCTCTGAATATCTGTTATCAGACAGAGGTGTGTTATAAGCTTGCTACCATTATATGGTGTATATTTGTCTTTTTCTGGGAGGACTCCCCATCCCTTGAAACCACACACACAACAAAGTCCCTGTAGAGAATTAAGTAAGTCATAAAGACAGAAAAATTCCTTTGGAGAATCAAAAATAATAGACCTGGGGTATTCAAATATAGAAGCTACAGTTATAGTTAGTGGTTCATCAAACATCTACTAAGAGGAGCCCAATTGGCAAGGTCAAGGATAGCCATATCCGTAAAGCCTTACTCTAGTTTTCTTCAGTGGAAAACCATGCTCCAGGATGTTCCACCAAACATTTAGCACTTCAACCATTGGAACAGCAAAATGAGAACTAGTAACAGGCATCTGCTTTCCGCACAAATGACTGTGCTGCATAAACCCTGCAAGATGTGGCCAGTAAACTGGCAATACAGGTCACAAAGCAAAGCTAACCATTACACTACAGACAGCAAAAAGGTTCTGCCTAAATAACAGAAGCCCCGAGGACTAAATTGAATTAAGTTGACAGGAAAGCAGAGTTACTCCTTTCCACCCCCAAAATGTCACACTGACACAATGCTGAACATCTCCCTCCCTCCCCCAGAGCCTGCAAGTCATCACTAAAAGAATGTTCTGACTTTCACATACGTTCCAGGCACCAGGCTACCGTTGATAATATTCATCTATTGCTTCTTCCATGAAGCCCCAAAAGACTATAAAACCAGTTTACAAGAGGCCTGCTAAACTACATAATGAACAGCAAAAGAGAAAGAGCGGCACCACACATTACAAGCTGACGCCCAAACAGAACTTAAAAAATTTATCACTGAAACTTAACTGAAAAATCAGAGTCATTCAGGCTCAGGACTTTATCTACGTGGGTCTTGAAAACTTCTGAGGTCAGAGGTAGGGCACACAAGGCAACTTGCTCCACTGCTTGATCGGGAGAAAAGTTTTCTCTCTACAGTCCATTGGAACATTTCCTTTTTCAATTTACATCCATTGCTCTTGTTGTCCCACCATGCACTGCTGTGAAGAGCCTGACTCCACCTTCTTGATAACCTCCCTATAGCTATTGTAAGGCTGCTATTAGGACCTCCCATTTTCTCCAAGCTAGACAATCAGAGTTCCTCTAGCCTCAGGTCCCTCCACTCTTTAGCACGTGAACTGTTCCACCAATTTCATATCAACCACAGACTTAAGGGGACTGCACTCCACTACCTTCTCCAGTAACTGACAAAGACGTTAAACAGGACAGGTCCCAGGACAGCCCCTGGTGGTACTCCATTTATTATCAGCTTGCAAGTAGAGTACAACCCATTAACCACTACTCAAATCACACAACATTTGAGGTTGGAAGGCACCTCTGTAGACCACTGAGTCCAAATCCCCTTATTCAAAGCAGAGACAGCTAAAGTGCACCTTGCTCAGAGCCTTACACAGCCAGGTTTTGAATATCTCTAAGGATGGAAAACCCAGTGTTCAATCACACTTGAAGTTAAAAAGGTTTTCTTATGCTTAAAGGGATTTTCCTGTATTTCAATTTATGGCCATTGCCTCTCATCCTTTCACTGTCTACTGCCAAGAAGAGTCTGGCTGCACTCTCCTTACCCCAACACACCACGTATTCAGGCATATTGATAACATCACCCTGAGCCTTCTCTTCTCCAGGCTAAACAAGTCCCATTTCTCTCAGACTCTCCTCAGATGTCAGCTGCTCCTATCCCCCTGCCGTCTTCAAGGCCCTTCACTGGACTTGCTCCAGTATCTCCATCTCCCTTTTCTATGGCAGAACCCAGAACCAGACACCGCACTCCAGTTCTGCCTCACCAGAAAGGAGAAGAGGAGAAGGATCACCTCTCTCCACCTGCCTTCTGCCAATCCTCTGCCTAATGCAGCCCAGGAAGCTAGGAGCTGCCTTTGCCACAAGCACATGCTGCTGCCTTGTGGTCTACTTGGTGTCTACCAGGATCCCCGAGGTCCTTCTCACCAAACCCTGCTTTCAAGCCACTCAGCCTGGGGTTATTCCTTTCCAAGCGCAGGACTTGGCATTTCTCTTTGTTCACGAGGATGCTGTCAGACCATTTCTCCAGCCTGTTGAGGCCTCTCTGAATGGCAGCACAACCCTCTGGTGACTCAAACGCTCTTCCCAGGTTTGCAACATCTGCAAATTTGCTGAGACTGCACTCTGCCCTATCATCCAGGCCATTACTGAAGATGCTGAGCAGCACTGGCCCTATTATCCACCCCCGCAACACACTGCCAGTGACTGGCCTTCAGCTGGACCCTGTGCTGCTGATCGCAACCCTTTGAGCCTGGCACTTCAGCCAGTTTTCAGTCCACCTCACTGTCCATTTACCTCTCGGCAATTCTGTGTGCAGTTTGCCAATGAGAACATTACTGGAGACAGTGTCAAAAGCTTTGCAGAAGTCAATGTAAACAACACCCACTGCCCTCCTGTCCTCCACCAAGTCAGTGATCTTATCATAGAAGGCTAACAGATTGGTCAGACACGACTTCCCCTTCATAAATCCGTGCTGACTACTCTCAACCTGCTTCTTGTCCTTCATATGTTTGGAAATTTCTTCCAGGATTATTTGCTCCATCACCTTCCAAGGGGTCAATATGAGGCTGACGAGCCTGTCGTTCTCAGCAAAAAGGAGGCTTCTTACTCTTCTTGAAGACAGGAGTTACATTTGCATTCTTCCAGTCTCAAGGAACCTCTCCCAATCAGGATGACCTTTCAAAGACTATCAAGAGTGGCCTCCCAATATCAGTTAGCTCCCTCACCACATACCCCACCAGAGCCATGGCTTTGCACATGTCCATTTTCCTTAAATATTCTCTAACCTGATTCTCCTCCACTGAGGGTATGTCTGCCTTGCCCTGGACTTTCCCACTCGTTTCAGGGGCCTGGGATGCTGAAGGCCAGTATTACTATTGAAGATGGAGGTAAGGCATTTAAGTACCTCTGTGACAAGGCTCTCATTCCCATTCAGCAACAGGTCCACACTTTTCCTAGTCTTCCTCTTGCTGCTCCTGTGCCCATAGAAGCCTTTCCTGTTGTTTTTCACATCTCTACAGGTTTCGTCTGGGATAGAGTTAATTTTCTTTATAGAAGCCTGCACAGTGCTATGTTTTGGATTTGTGACCAAAATAGTGTTGATAACACAGTGATGTTTTAGCTGTTGCTGAAGGGTGCTTACACAGCCTCAAGGCCTTTTCTGTTTCTCATGCTGCCCTGAGAGTGAGTAGGCTGGGGGCGGGGGGGGGCACAAGAAGCTGGGAGGGGACACAGGCAGGACAGCTGACCTCAACTATGAAAGGGATATTCCATACTATACGACTTTGTGCTCAGCAATAAAAGCTGGAGGGAAGAAGGAGGAAGGGGGTACATTTGGAGTTATGGCATTTGTCTTTCCAAGTCACCGTTACCTTGGAAGCTCTGCTTTCCAGAAGATGGCTAAACATCTGCCTGCCGATAGAGTAGTGAATGAATTCCTTATTTTGCTTTGCTTGCACATGCAGCATTTGCTTTACCTGTTAAACTACCTTTATCTCAACCCATGAGTTTTCTCACTCTTATCCTTTGAATTCACTTCCCTGTCCCACTGTATGGGAGTGAGTAAGCAGCTGTGTGGGGCTGAGATGCCCACTTAGGTTAACCCACAACAGCATCCCTCACCACATTCAAGTCCATGTGGGCTTTGGCTTTCCTAACCCCATCCTTGCACACACAGACATTCTCTCTACCTTTGTCCCAGGTCATTTGTCCCCACTTTCACCTCCTGTACTCTTTATGTTTGATTTTTGTCACGAACTCCTTGTTCATCCATGAAGGCATCCTACCACCTCTGCATGTTTTCCTGCTTGTCAGGATGGACCACTATTGAGCTTGGAGGAGGTGATCCCTGAAAACCAACCAGATCACCTGGATCACTCTTTTATCCACAACTGTCTCCAGTGGGATTCTTCCAAGCAGATCCCCGAACAGGCCAAAGTCTTCCTTCTTCAAGTCCAAGGTTGCAATCCTGCTTTCTCCTTCACATCCCCACTCCCACCCTCCCCCTGATCCTGAACTTTACCATCTCATGGTCAGTCCAGCCAAGGCTGTCCTCAGCCTTCAGATTCCCAAACAGTTCTTCCTCTTTTGCAAGTATGAGATCCAGCAGTCAAAACACTCCAGAAATCTCCTGGATTGCTGATACTCAGGGCATAAGCAAACTACCTTATCCCTCCAGGGTGGTTGAAATTCCCCATGAGGGCCAGGTCCTGCCAATGTGAGCCTTACACCAGCTGTCTGAAGAAGGCCCCATCAACTAATTCTTCCTGGTTAGGTGGTTTGTAGAGACACCCATCACCACATCATCCGCATTGATCTGCCCTCTAACCCAACCCACAAACTCTCAGGTGCTTCATCATCTGTCCCACAGCACAGCTCCATGCTTTTCAGCAGCTCTGCTGCCTATAGAGTAACTCCCCTTTCAGCCTTCTTAGCTTGTCCTTCGCAAAGAACCTGTATCCATCCACTGCAGCACTCCAGTCATGTGAGCTATCCCATCATATCTTCATGATCCCAACAAAATCATAACTCTGCAACTGTATGTAGATATGTAATTCCTCTTCTTTGCACCCCACGCTGTATGCATGACAGCACAGATATTTCAGAGCGGCAACCAGCCACGCTGATTTCACAGAAAGAGTACAAGAGTTTTCCCTGTAATTCTGAAAAGCATTTCCTTGTTTATATGGATATGCTTGGGAAGAGCCTCCTTCAGTCCTGTTTTGTTGATTATAAGGTCCCTACTGTTTGCATCACGCCACACATTTTGTTTGCCAACCTAGTCCACCACTTCCTCACAAGATTGTTGGTCATCATTACTGTTTTAAAGCTCTCCTCACCTGGGTGGCCAGCCTGTGAGCAAAGGTGCTGTTGCCCAACTTGGTCAGGTGGATCGATCTTTTCCAAACAGTCCTCAAAGAGGGTCCCATGACCATTAAATCAAAACGCTGCTGGCTCACACCAGCTATGCAACCAATTGTTACCCATAGGATCTGTCCACTTCCTTCTCAGCAAAAGGATCAAGGAGAAAAACCACTCAGGCTCCCATGCCCTTTACTGTCACCCTAGAGCCATGTAGTAACAACTGATACTTTCCAGATCACTCCTGGCAATATTACTGAAGCCTTCATGGAAAAGCAGCAGGAGGTATTAGTCTGAGGGCCAGACAAGCCTTGGCAGTCTTTCCACAATGTTCCAGATCCAAGTTCCTGTCAAGGAACAAGCCTTCCTAGATGACAGGTCAGGTCAGCAGATGGGAGTCTCCATCCTGCACAGCAGGGAATTTCCCTACTATTATCACTTGCCACTTTCTCCTGGTGCTCCTGCATGGCTCAGCTTTAGCCAGCTTGGGTGCTTCACTGGATAGAGCACTCAGACCCTTACCACCTACAGCACTGAATCTGTTCTGTGACTGCAGATCTTGAGGTGGAGCAGGAGCTTTCCTCCTGGTGTCAGAAGTTTCAAACATCAGGCTTCCAGACTTGCCATTCTGGGGGTCTCCAATCCTACCCCAAGAGGCACAGACTCTGCCCACCCTTCATTCAGGGAAGTTGAGGGTTTGCGCTCTTGAAGCCTCAGGGGCTTGGAGAAGATCTGGAAAGCCCAACCCTTTGAGCTCAACTATCCAACCAATTTTTAAACTCACCTAGTTGCCCTGCAGCATACCACCACAACTACTGAGCCATTCCAAACCACCTTTGGCAGAGTTTCCAGACCCCTTCTGTACCAACTGCTACACAAACCAGATAATCTGTTCAACTTGCACTATCCATTCCAGTTAAGAGAAAATAAATTAAAAAAAAAAAAAAAGAGATATTTCTAAAATATCAAATAAAGTCCCTAAAAATAGCATTGATATTATCATATATGTGTATTTTACCCCAGAGCAACTAGTAAAGTTAGTTCAGAGGTTGTATTTACACAATAGTTCTCCAAAGACTACTGGATTCAGGCAGCGGCACCAAGGCACACACACTATTTTAAGTCTTGCACCAATGAAAATTTTTATCTCCACAGAACGCAACAACACTCAGACTCAAAAAAGGCAAAATTCAGACTATTTAGCAGGTTATTTCCAATTTGGTTAAGCCCCAGGAAAGACCTTTTGAGAACAAGGCCCTATATCCTTCATTTTTAAGCAGCCTACTGGGATGCACTTGCTCTCAGGACTCAGAGCTTACACACTGCTTTTTGTATGTGCCAAGTCATTTCTCCTCCCTACTTAGGAAGCTTTTAAATCCTATTCTCATCTTGTTGTGGATGCAATTAGACACTGCTTTGCTCTGAGTTGTCCCTAAGCAACCAGTAGGTGGTTAGAGAGCTATAAGGGGGAGATGGCAACAGAGCAGGGATCTGGGCTGGCTCCAACTGATTCTTCAAACTCTCCTCAACACTCAGACCACAGCAAGATATACTGAAGGAAAGCAAACAACTCTCCCACTTCCGAAGTCCCATGTTTTCAAAGAGTTCTAGCACCTGTTGCTGTGCTTGCGTTTTTCCCCTAAGCAGGCTGTAAAACTGACAGGATTCTTGACAGGTTTGTTTTCTTATTAATTGTGTTCTCTCTTATGAGGAGAGACCAAAGGCTAGGACAGGGCTGTTGATTTGACTCTACAGCTGCTTGGGTAGGCTGGTGGCACTGGAGTTATCTTCCTGAAGTTTGTCTGCCTTGC
The DNA here is from genome assembly GCA_013397275.1 of Burhinus bistriatus. Classification (NCBI taxonomy): domain Eukaryota; kingdom Metazoa; phylum Chordata; class Aves; order Charadriiformes; family Burhinidae; genus Burhinus; species Burhinus bistriatus. The sequence continues at coordinate 38,130 of VYXH01001139.1, forward strand.
ACTAATTGGTATACAGACAGCTGCAGCTGTTCAACCACTTTTTGTTTGTTTAATTAAACGTCCAGGAAAAAAAAAAGAAAAAAAACCCAAACCTTTACCGTGCAGGCTCTTCTCTGTCTACAAAAGTTTCTACTTACTAAAAAACACATATAAATATTTTTAAAAGCTGTCTCCTCTCAGAGAATTTGATTACTGTAACATAAGTGTGTGTAAGCTGTCAGAGACATATGAGTCACCAAAAATGGACCACACAATCAAGATGTTTATAAACTCTTCAAAGGAAACCAAGATCACAGTTTGGAAAGAGGAATAAGAGCACACCTAACAAATGTGCAGATTGTGACAAACTGTTGGGAAAGTACTTCTGAGATCGCTCAGAATTCTCATTTATCACACTACTGAAGCTTGCAGAGCATATGACAGCCTAAAAGTGCTTTATAATTTATAGGTCCATGCAGATGCAGTTTTTAAATCAAGCTCATTTTCTAAAGCATGCTAAACCACACCACATTCTCAAACTGTGTTTTGAAAAACTCATTCTGCCAGTCAAACAATCTTTTTTGTTTCTTTTGAGGTGAAGTTTTGTCTTCATGGAAGCTGGGTTGATACTGGAGGCAACACTGACACCGATATGCCAAGAAAAAAGCAGATCTGAGTTTTGCTCCACATCTGCAAGTACAACATACCTCATTCCTGAAGTGCTGTGCTAGATTTCTCCTCAGGAACTGGACTAAAATAGTGTCCCGGTTTGCACAATGACTCACGATGTGAGAAAACACTCCATGGACAGTGAGCTCAAACTAATTTTATTTGTTAACCAACAAAAGCTGGTCTTAGGCCCAGCTCTGCCAAGGTAAACAGCTTGTTACATTAACAGCCAAAACCCAAATCCCTTTTAAGCCAAAAGCAAAAAAAAAATTACAAAATTGGGGCAGACAGATCTGGCTTCTCTTTTTGGTGCATTTTTCTTTGAAATATTGTACCCCGTGATGCCTCAAAGTCAAACCTGCCCCAGCTTGCAAACTCTATCTATTAGACTCTTTCTGTTGGAAGAAGGCATTTTTCACGTTAGGAATGAAATCCAGTATCAAAAGCTACTCAAGTTATTTTGATCTAAAAGGGGAATGTTCACTCCCATGCCAACACAATCAGCTATTCCTAGCCTTATATTACCATCAATCGAAATTGTGACATAAAAACACATGAAACAGAATCAAAGCTAGTTATTACCAACCCTGCTGGAGACTGGCACAGTACAACTCATTACTGCAATGTCAAGGACAAGGATTTTTAATTTAATGCTTAGTGATTTGGGTTTAAAATACAAAATTTGAAATGTTAAATGCTATGAACCAGGAATTGAAATGTAACCTCTCAGGTATATTTAAAATAAGCATATCTGGAAAAAAAATGTTGATTAAAAGTTTAACTATTCCCACCTTTCATTCCCCAAATTAGTCTTACATATACACACAAAATTATTTTGTTGATAATTACAAACATTTTTCCTATTGATTAGTTTGTTTCCTTTCCACATTTTAAATTACAAGTAAAATCTGATCTCTTAAAACTAACCTCATCAGAATAAGCATTTCTTTAATAATGCCACCAATATTTGAAGACAAAAATGTCTCAGTTTATTCCGTTTTCAATTACTGTACAGTGTCTTTCCAAGCAAGAAATGAATCAAGAAAAGAAACAGAGATTTCCTACTGTGCAACAAAACCTATGTTATTAAATCAGCTTCTAGTGACATCTGAAGTGTGTAGGCACAATGGAAACGTTATTAACGTCTTTGGTGCTATTCCACCCAAGTAAAAGCATCCATGTGGCAACAGCACCTTCTGCAGCAGTATGGTTTCACACCCAAATGCAGACCTTAAAATTAGTTTATACAGTTAGACATGGCAGTCAAAGTGTTAAGAGCTTCTCTACTGTAAGTTTTATGTTTTCACTTTTGTTAGTCACTCAGCTTCATGTGAATGATAAACACACGTGTTGCATTGGCTTACCCAAAAAAACAGAACTGAAACTAGACAAACTACCTGCAAATATTCTACACTAAATCTTTAATTAAAGTTCAAATTACATTTCCTCAGAAGAGAGTGCAACGGGGCTTTTCTCTTTTGCATAAAGACAACTGTTCAGAAGTAACAAAGACTAACAGCATGAACAGGCATCACACAACAATCCTACTCTTATGTCACACCCCACATAAGCCCCTACAGGAAGGTGTCGGTGACCACAGTAGGCTTCATGTTTCTACCACCTGCAGTAAATTGATCAATTACCAAAACCTATTAATCAAGAAGTTGGAATGTGTTGCCTTTCTGTTACACCACACTTCTCCTATAAAACAGTCACAAAGATTCATTTGGTAGCAAATAATAGTCTATCAACATTCTCATTATAAATACATTTTACAATAGATTAACAATCTGGCCATCAAATTCCATCTGCCGCAAAACTTGCTAGACAACGTCTTACTTCAAATGTGCTCTTCTGTTTGAAAGATCTAGGTACAAACGGGTGAACATAGTATGCTTTTAGTGCTTATAGGCATACTTTGAAAGAAAATAATCAGTATTTTTGCTATACAACAGGCTGCAATAAAACTCTTAGTAAAACATCAGGAGCCACTAGGAAGGAAAAAATCAGTACCTTTTATTACAACAAATGACAAAGCATGACTTATATTTTGAACTCAAAAAACCAACCAACCAAACAAAACAAAAACATAACTCAAACTACATTACATAGTGCTGGTTTCCTAACCTAGACCTGGAGACCAAATATGACCTACAAGGCCATTGTTTTCTGGACTCTAGGAACACTGAGCAGCTGGCAGGCCAATCACATCTAGTACAAATGTGTTTGAGGGAAGAGGAGGAAGGCAGATTCATGTAAGGTCTGGCAGGATTTACTACAGATGGCACAACACTGATGAAAGGGGAACACAGTGGTGTAACCACTGAATGCCCATCTGGGACTCCAAAAGACCTTCCTATCCAAAACCATCACAGCTATGGCAGGCATCATGCTGTAATTTCTCTATAATTATTATAACTAAATGCTTGTTAGCATCTGGGAAGAAAGAAGAGTTCAGATGGGTCTCTTCTACCAGAGAACAAAATAATCTGTAGTTTCTAAAGACTCAACTCTCTCAATGTCATTATACTTTATAATTCTAGATTAAGGAGCCACTGAAGAGCCATTTGAGGCATCACTCTACCAAAATGGAAATGCCCATTGCCACATACTACCTCGGAAATGCACAGAAAAATCAATTTAATAGTAATAATAATAACCATCATCATCATCCACTAACTTTACAGTTTAAATGTAGATTGCAACTGGGATTTTTAAGAAAGCTTGAGCTCTTAGTTTTGTAGCACATCTGTGGCAGAAAATATTAACTTAAACATTTTGTATCAGCTTGATTGCAAGCAATTATCAAAGAACTGTAATTTTAATGAAAAATAAATTTCAAATTTTGTTCATTTTTTAACATTTTTTCTTTTGTAACACTTACTATCAGGAATAATACTCTCTGCTAATAGTATTTGCAAGAATTCAGCTTCATGAAAAAGAAAAGCTCGAGGTAGAGCAAAAAACAGTATCAGAAGGAAAACCTGTACTATTCAATCTCCAAGAGGTTAAATCCATGCTACGTCATAAACAGCAACTCCTCTGCTAAGACAGCAGCTTTCAGTTTACATTATATTTTTCTATTTCCCCTTTGAAAACAATGGGGGGAGCTAAAGGTCATAGTCCTGGAATAGTATCTTCACTGAATCACTCCATCAAAGAGCAGAGCAGTCACAGAAGGGGCCACCTAAGTCATGCTGCACATGGACCTTTTTATGTTATATCCCAGTCCCCTCCCATAGGCCACAAATGCTCTTCACCCAGTCTGCACACTTGTTGGAAACATAGTAGGCAGCCACAGAGCACTCAGGACAGATGGGAAGCATTTGAGAGGAAGACCCGTTCTGTGCAGTTCACACACATGCACGCATGCAGGCACAGAAACAGAGGAGTTGTGCAGAGGACCCTAACCAAAACCTAATTTGGAGGACAGAGTGAACACTTGGCCTAGGGCTGTCCTGATGTGACTCTTCTCTGGGCAGCAGCAGAGCCGAAGCCGCTCCAGCTGACATAACGCCCGAGCCGTCCTCCAGGAAAAGAGGAGAGCTAGTTTTCTTTTTTTTCAAAGAGGGATCAGTATGCGTGGTTCCAGCTTTTAAAAAACACGAACACCAAGTTATTCTAGTGGAATTTACCCACTGGACAAGAAATACTTATATTCCAGCTAAGGCATTTGGTATGACCACAATTCATTACAAAAATCTCGCATTTACAGTTAGGTAAATAAGAAACAACAGTAAGTCAGTGTGTTTGTATTTCTGTGTATACGTGTGGCATTTCCATATAAAATATGCCCCTCATAGCAATTCTGTGGTAAACAACTTCAGACAGGTACTTCTGATAAACGTTACGAATTTGTTCAACTCTTCTTAGGCCTATGACAGTAGTTGCCTTTCACTGAATTTATGTCACACTCATTTCTCTGATACAAACTTTTTAAACAAAATGCCAAAGCATATCTGATCATCAGAAATGGTCATGCACACACAACTACCGAGTAAGTAAGGAAAGAGAAGATTGTGGTAGTTCTAAATGGCAGCAGTTACATCTATATTCCTAAAGGCTCCCTTATATACCACTTTAGACCCAACGATATATGTTAGATTTTATTGGGCCAAATCTCCTTAAGCCTTTTGAAAGAGTGAGATTGCATAGATAATCTTTGGCATCCATGTGGCTGGCAATTTGGGAAGCACTTGTATTCCATGAATTAATTCATCTTTTCCTGCAGGACAAAGCGGTCCTTCTACCTTGGACAACAAACCACTAGAATCAGACTGTTGCTACAGAAAGAGATTAATTTTACTGTAATTCACTGGTTCTGTGAACCTGAGAACCTCCCAAATACAGCAGATGCTCCCAGTATACAGCATTCACAAACTTATTTTTGATTCACATTGTCATCAAGTTCATAGAGGATGCACATTGCGTTAACCTGTAACTGAAGCAATACAGTGCCTCTTAGAAGCAAAATGATCTTAAGAGTTGGTTCACTTGTTTTAACATTGTTCTACCCTTCAGATACTAATGTACACAAAAAGTCACCCAGAAGAAATGGAAGACATTAGATTCAGAGGAAAACATTTAACATCATCATATTAACATGAGTTCCTGCCTCCTCCAATATCCATAAAAATAATTCAAAGTTCTGAAAAGTATAAAGGATTATACCCACTGCTGGGATAAACAGGAAAGGAGAAGAGGATTGTAACTTAAACTAAGCAAACAAAGACAAATAATTCCCATTTGACAAACTACATATTCATAAAAACTTGTTAGTAATGCTACCCTTGCAGTTTATAAATCGCGTTCTCACACAACTGAGAAGCTAGGAAGGATATTCATTATTTCTTCAGAACAAAAAGGAGAAAGATTACTTACAGCTAAATATAGCTAGAACTATATATAAAATTACCATTTGGCTAAATTAATGAGAATTGCTACCAAATGAATGTATCAACATAAAAAGGAAGCAGGATAGAAAAGTTGATGCCATGAAAATAACTGCTGTTTAAGGTTACTCAGAAGTACTAGTCCAGTATAATTGCTACATGATTCTAGTCCCAAAGTTGTCTTGATAATATTTGTAGATGCTGATGGATACACACTGAGGTAGAAGGTCAAATGAAAAAAAAAGAAAACTGGAAAGCCAAGGAACAATTACCTTTTCAGTGACAGGATGTAGCATCATTTAACTCCCAGGAACATGAGAAGAGGTTGTGGTCAATAATTTGTTCACAATCTTCATATTGTGCACTGCATAGTGTTTAATTTTTAAAACTTCAGAGCTTCTAGAACAGTAACATTCACCTAGACTCATTAAAATCAGACTAGAAGCATGCATGTAATTATGAATATGGTCTCAGACGAGCATGGAGGATTTCACTATAGATGCCTAAGCTGTTACTATCACCACTCATCTTTGCCAAAAGTAGAGACCCTTTTGCACAGGAGGATGGAGAGAATATGACATACTCTTCTGCATCTTAGCCACATTTGCTTGCAGTACTGATAAAGATAGGTTTACATTAAGTAACTAGACTGCAAAGTGGTGCACAGATACATCCTGTTGTGGTATTCCTGCTGTTGGAAGTGGCAATTTCTGCAAGAGGAGATTGCTGGCAGCAACAGCTTGATACAGCCAAAATCCTTGAACTGTGTTACAGCCCTTCATTATGTAATGCCAGTTGCAGAAAAACGTGGTGTCTTAAAATAATTTTAAAGCTATGTTGTTTTCCCTCAGTTTCATGGAATTCTATTATTTTTTAAGACAGCAGTTGCAAAATATTTACCCCAGCAGCAGCTCTTGCGATTTAACCTGTCAAATGTTAAGACTACAAACCAGTGCCATGTTTTAACTGATGCATTATAAACTGCCACAAAAAGATGTGTTGTACAACAGTGAGAACCCAGACTTGATGTAGAAGAGAAATAATCAGTTTTTTTCCTTTTTTCTTCTAACCCTCTTTTACATAAATCCAAGCATTTCAATCTACAAAACTCTGCATTCAGAGGAAGGTCAGGCCCAGTATGGAACTCCTTCAGCAGTTTCATAATTCATAAGCTAAATGAAAGGACACTTACTATTGTGCTTCCACATACAACAGAATGTCAGGCATTACAGGAGCTATAAAAGCTATGTGTATGCTGGGGCTCATGGCTCTAAGTATAAGAGCTCCGACCATAGATAATTCGCATTTCACCACTATGGTCCAATACAAGATTTACATGCCAGCATTAAACCATCTCCACCAACCTTTAGATCACACTGAAAAACAGCCAAAACCCACCTAAGGTGTTTAAAAAAATTCCTCAATTATGTGAGCAAAAATGGAAGGTAGAACAGAAATGTTTGGAGGAACACCTTTACCACCCACCAATGCCATATTTTTTCTTGATTAATAATGAAGTCTCACAAGACTGCTGCTCATAATCCTTAGAAACTTGTCTTTTTACATCAGGTTCTTTTATTCTCCTTCAAAAAAAAATCCTCAGTTTTAGAAACAGAAATTACTGCATATAAAGATTCACAAGTTCCAGACAACCTCTGGGCAAATAAACTTAACTATCATATCAGATAACACGTGTTGACCCTGTGCACTAGAAAGCTTTCAAATTTGATTTTAGAATTCAGGATGCAATTTTAGAGAAATACATTTTAGATGGTATCTTTAATGCCTCTGTTTTCTCAGCTCAAATCAGTTTCTGCAGGTAATTTCTTCTGGATGTCACAATAAATGGAATTTACAAACTAACGTACTTCTTTGCTCTTACGAACAAAAATGTTCCCACATCATAGCCATTAGCTTCTCTGTTTTGCTTTCATGGTGCTTTCCAAAATCCCATGTGTCAATTAGGCCTGGGCAAGGAGGCACTTCCATTAACAGTTTCCTCTTGGAGAAATTCTCTAGATTTGGAACAAGGCAAAGCCTTTCAGAAAGCAGAGGTTACGCTGTGAGTAGAAGACACAGCACTCCTAACAGGTATCTCTGGTAGCAGGTTAAAGAACTCAAGAAGTCTCCTCCACCTGAAGAAACACTAACTCTCACTTCCAAGAGATCATCTTTAACACTTATGACTAGAATAAACTTCCAAAAAAAGAGATACTACACAGAACTTAGAACAATCCTGAAAACAAAAACTGATGCAAGCCAAACAAGTACATCTGAAAGCTTGTCACTGATTTTCATTGCAAGCAAGAATAGCTTGTGACCTGATGACAGCATTGCTCCAATAGGGAATTTGAGCTACTGTGTGCTGGTTGAATGCAAATGTTCAGCAGAGCTACCTACGGAGCAAAAGCACAAACAATAGTCAGCATTTAGACAGAAAAGCCCATTGCTGCATTGAGGATGCGGGAAGAAAGGGGAGGAAGTAGCAGGATGGAGCTCTGTGGAACCCAAGTAAACATAAACAGAGGCAATGAACCCTATTGTTTCATAAGCAATTATTCTTCTGACAACCTGCTCCTCCCATTCACCCCCAGTTACCAACACTGGTACTGTTTGGAACAGAACAAATCATGTGGACAAGGCAGCGACAACAAGACAGATTCTACTCGAGATGAGTAAATCCTCAGATGCTGGCACAGAATCTTTCTATGGCATCCAGGAGACAGCGTATAGGTTAACACCATACAACCAAGAGAACTAGACAGGACAGAGATAACGCTATCACTGAACATCTTCTACCTTGACCGCTTCTTCCAAGGCTAAGCAGAAAGTACTTCTCCCTCATCTAAGAAAGAGATTCTTGGGTTCATCCATTTGAAATATCTTCTAATGACCTTCCCTCGTTTCCAAAGATCCAAGCTCCTGGAGCTAAGGAAATTGGAAGCCAAAACTAATCCTACATTTCAGAGAGTCTAGAGAGGCAAAGAACATTTCTGGCATTTAAGATTTTTGCCTTGTAGGTCTGCATTCACATGAGCTCCTTGGTCTTGGTTCTGGAGAGAGACACTGGCAGACTTGAACAGACAGGAACTGAAATTCTACTTCAAATAGCAACATCCTGCTTTTAAGTTCCCCAAATTAAAAAACATTGGAACTGCAGCATTTGGCTTTGCCAGCTTCCACAAACTGTTTTTCTCCACACACCAAAGGCATCACTCTTCCATCAGAAAATATCAAAAAGGTAGCTGGCAAAACACAATGTGCAACACACACCTCAGTGTTTACCTTCCAGGGTACCAATCCTGACTCTGAAAACACTCAGTAGACTAAAGCAATAGTCTCTAAAAGACAGCCAATCCCTCTCCTTCCCGTCATGGTATTTACGGGAAACCGGCTGAAGGTTTCTCATTTCCCTAATTCTGAAGGAGAATTTGTAGAGGATCACCCACAATTTTGCTGTATTCCACACCAGATTGCCTTCAGATTTCTGTAGATCTTTGAATCTTGATGTAGGGAGTTTTGAGACTAACTGAAGTATATAGGAAAGTTTCCTAAAAAGAGAAGTAGTGTACTTGAAAGGCAGATGAAAGAGAAGGAAAGATGAATTTGAAGGAAATGTGTATGACAAGAAGAGATAACAGAGCATCAAGTACCTGAACAGGCGGAGAGGGGAAAAAAAAAAAAAAAGTGAAGAGCATCTTTCCTGAGAAACAGGTGAGAAACAGGGATGTAGATTTATTTAAAAAAAACAAACAAACAAACAAACCCACAACCAACAAACAAAAAAACCCCCAACCCAACCAAAAAAACAAAACACAACTTACAAGGGAAAAAGAAGCATACATGCACTTCTATAAGTGATAGGAAGAGGAGCAACTGCTTTCTGACAGAATGAGGTGAAGGAACGAGAAACACACAGGAACCAACAAGACAGTTTTCTGCACAACTGTGAAGAAACTACCAAATATATTGCGGAGGAATACATATTAGTAGATCTTTCGTGACTCCTGAACCAGTGCAGATGACTTTGAATTGTCAGGTCGTAGTTCATCATGAACTAGATGGCATCTTATCTCAATCCTCCGTGAACCACAGTCAGACGACTGAGATGCCAGCTAATCAAAAGCACTATTTATAGGTGCTTCACACACAAAAAATGCAGTCTTTAAAATAAGTAGCATGCTTAATGCAAATCAATGTGAGCAATACTGAAAGGCAGTATGAAGTGACAGACCAAATACCATTCAAGTTGAGCTCAGTGGTCAAAGTAAAACTGACAAGTGTATTTCAACTGTTTTTAAATGCAGCTAAACAAAAGTATTTCATAAATGAAATGATCAGCAGATATAAGGGACTTTAATATAAAGTTTCAAAGAAAATAAGATCTTGCCCATTTTACAAGAGATTATTGGATGGAGGAGGAAATAGCAGCTGTCCAGACAGATGAATGTTAAAAACAATTGCAACAGAAGTCAACAGCAACAGTAGCAGTAAGATTTCTCTCCCAGTTGAAAGGCTGTTTCTTGCAACAGGAAGAGCTGATCTTACTTGTACAAATTAGTTGGCTGTTCAAAGGTACATTTCTTTTCATCAGACAGACCACCCAGTTCAAGCCTTCAGCAGCACTCAGTAAAGCAAGGAAGAAGTCATAGAAGGCATTTCTTTCTGCTGTATTAAAACCTTCCATCAATAATAGCAGTTAACTAAATTGGATTAACTATACTTGGAAATCCCTCTATTAAATACATGCTACCTCTACAAAGTTGGAACAGTTTTATACAGATAGCTAAACCTGGCTATGACCAACAAGACTCATAGACTGCTACAAAAAGAAGAAAGCAACTGAGAAAATGGTCAAATGTATAAAATAAACAGCTAAAATCCAACAAAATCCACAAAAAGTTTCAGTTCTGTGCCACCTGACAAATTAACTATGTTGTTAAAGTGACTAACAAAATCGCTACAAAGAACACATTTCCAACATTAAGAATACAGCAATTAACAATGAAAACAAGATAAAAAATAATCTGGTATCAGACTGAGATTAATCACCAAACTAGTTAAACATTCAGCTCAATGCAGCAAACAGTTTAGAATCTTAAAATGAGATCAAAGTTAAATGTTACCTGTTCCATTAAACAAAAAACACAACAAAAGCACAAAAGTATATCAAAATCATTCAAATCTACTAGCTGGAGATGGTTTAAACCATTTGACTTCAATATCAAAATATTTAAGTCTGAACCAACTCTAGATTTCAAGATTGCATAGTGATTAAACTTTTCTTTCCCACAAGCAATCTGAAAATACAGGTATGAAAAAAGCAAAGTTTTTAAGCTACCAAGCCAGAGCTCTCAACAACTGTTGGCAGCTTGATGTTTCCTTGAACAAAAATTAAAATTTAAAAATAAAGTGTGGTGCATGCTATTAAGGAAAAAAAAAAAAATCTTTCCTATCAGGAGGGCTCACAAATTTGAAGACATCTTTTGTACTCTTCTGGAACTGGAGTTTAAATTTCCATTATATCGACAAGTGAAGTTCCACACGTTGCTTGCTACCAGGCCAGCCTTCGCATGGTGCAATTTTCTTTTCTCATTTAGTAGGACCATACCATGCCTGGAAGAACTGGTGTTCACTCTCAGATGTTCAGAAATATCCATTGTCAAAAACTGCTCAATCATGCACTCAAGGTAAGGCTTCTCAAGCTTAACCTTGACTAGAGGGCTTTCCTCTCTGCACCCATTTCTCCTTCCCTCCCCTTTGCTCAGTCATTTAAAAGCTGATGGGAACAAAGTCAGATTCTTCTAGGGGTTAGTTTTTTTGGTAGGAGCTGTTTGAGGGAGGTTGGCTGGTTTGTGTGGTTTGTTTTTTTTAAATCTGATCGTTTAAGCAGACAAGTTGGGTATTTGTATTCAACAAACACTGCAGTTCTGCAGTCTTGCTGAAATACAGTACCCAGACTATTTCATAGGCATTTAAGATGGTCTTGCCTAGAGTGAAAGGTCTTGATATGACATTTTTCCATAAAGCTGTTGTGACAATAAGGACACATTAATAAGAAATGGCCGATGAAAAACAAAAATATCTGGGTAATCAATCTTCATCCATAAAACATTCAAATATTCTTTATAAATAAGCATTACCACTCTTCCAAAGCAAGTCATTAATCCTTACATTTGGAAATGTATGACCAAAGCTAAACCACTTTTTTATAAACCTTCTGAATTTGACAGCAAAAAGTTTTTTAAACTTTGTCATAATGAAACGCCAAAATAAAGGCATCTTTTTCTGGGTGTGCTTTGGAATTCATGGTGTGCCCTTTTACTGTGGGAAATAGAAGAGCATTAACAGCTCAATAAGAGCTTGGTGAGACCTCACAGAAAGAACAGCAGGAATGAGCAAAACACTAAAAAATTAAGCTGGGGTCTTGCTGCTTGCCAGTTTTATATCTGCCACAAGAATAGCAAATTTTCAATGCTGCACAAGCCTATCACAGAAAAAAAATCCACTCTGCCAAGTAACCAGAGTATTAAAAATGTTTCTTGCCAGTGGTGAGGATGAATCAGCAACAACCACAGACAGAGGAAATATTTGATTTAAACTGAGATGAGAGTTCTCAAAAAATGGTTTTACATTTGGCTCAAAAATGAAAAGTTCTGTATATGTACATCTATACTCTAATACTTCTGCTACACTTAACTAAAACCTTTATAAATCTAACTATGTGGAAAGACAGTGCTACATACAAAGAGAGTCAGGCTGACCCTGGTTGTTGATATAGCATGGAATAGCACCAGCAGTTGCACTGACCTCCAAGAACTTCTTCCCACAAAACCAAACCAAACCAAAAAAGAAAACACCCTGAAGTGGTTTGTTGCGTGTGTTTGTTTTGAGACCTCATTATCAATAAAAAGTACCAATGTGTTGCTTTGTAAATTAACAAGCAAGTTCCTGGGAACTACAAGTGGAAGACACAACACCATGGGAATTTCTATTTTGCTGGGGTGGGGTGGGGTTGGTTTTTGGTTGGTTTTTTTAAAAGGCAGGTCACATAAATTCACTTACTACAAATTACTTGTGGGACACAAAACACTTAATTTTTAAATATGAGCAGTGTGACCATTGAAAGCTAATTAAATATTGATAGATCATTAAATGGTTTGGGTTGGAAGGGATCTTTAAAGATCATCTAGTCTAACCTGTTACAGTTTGAAGAACCCAGAACAATTTATTGTCGTTTAGACAATTATTCTATCACCTGATGACCTCTCCCCACCCAGGAAGGGGAATTGGGGAAAAAACAAGGAAACCCGGGGGCTGAAATATAAACAGATTTAATAGAATAAGACTAGGTAATTAACATTAATAACACTAAAGAACCAATATTGATTCCAATACCAATATAAAATATGCAAGGATTATATTCAGCCAATTCTATCAGTAGGAAGCTGTGTACTCCCAGCAGTGGACAGCAAATGTCAGATACCGCAAGTGCTACGGCTTCAGGAGGAAGGGAAGGCCTCAGGGGTCCTGCACCAGGGCAAGGAGTTCTCAGGATCACAGCCATCATAGAAGGCAGAAATTCCTCAGCAAACTTTCTAATTTATACTGAAGGTGACATTCATGATATGAAATAATCCTGTTGGCGAGCTTGGGTCGAGTGCCCAGGTCTTGCTCCTCCTCACCTCCATGCCTGGCTAGCTCAAAAAGACCGAGCCCTTGAAACCCGCATAACCATAGCTGGCTATAAAGTAAATATTTTCACAAATTCAGACACTAGAGTCTTCTAAAAGTGCAGTTTTCCCAAGCATTAGAAGAGACTTTACGGAAAAGTAAAATTACTGAAAAAGAAACTAATCCTGTGTCGCTCAAACCAGGATACAATCCCTCTGCCATAGGATCAAGTTGGGCTTTGAGTTGGAACACATGCAACAAATCAATATCGACGTTTTTGAAAAAGCAGTAGTTCCCTAGGGAGTTGTGCACCAATGCTGACTTTGGTCTTCAAATAAATGAATAGACTTACACTGGGTTTGGTGTGAGCTGGTTTGAATCATCAGAAGTGATTTAGCTGCACAATACAAAAGAATGAGAAGGAGATAAAAAAAGGAACCTTTCCCATTGTACAATACTTCTAATGAAACTCAAAGGCAGAGTTCAAAAGGCACCTCTTTATCCCAACACTATCAATTAATTGGAAGTTAGAGATATTTTCTTCATATAACTGCCCAGCTTTCTATACTGCATTATTCTTGTTGATAAAGAGAATTGTTTCAGCACAGATGTAAAATTTCTGATCCACAACTCTAGACAACTCTTCATCCTAAAACAGAAGCACAAATTCTCAGTGACACCCCCATTGGAATACAAACTGCTATAAGAATGAAAACAGAGATATCCTTTCCCCCTCCGGGGATCCATCCCCCTCACCGTCCAGGATGCTCCTTTCTCTAAGGCAAAGTTATATTAAGAAAAAAAGCATAGCTGAGACATCACAACAGTCATCTTGCCATACAGCTTTTAAGTGGACATTAACACCGCATTCTCAAGAGTTGTTTTCTACTGATGCTTCTCAATTATCAATAATAAAAAGGGGGGAAAAGTCAACTCCATTTGCTAACACAATCCATGACTACTGAACTGCAGTATTGCATGTTCTGTCACACGTAGGGACTTAAACCTTTTATTGTGTTTCCTCTCTGTGTGAAGCAGACTGTGAGCAATTACTTTTACATTAGCTGCGTTACTGAATCTTGATATTCACCTCCTCTCTCATTCCCCTCCCCCTAATATATTTTTTCATCATTCCTCAGTGTATAGAGCCCAGATATGCCCTACAGCTACTTCCTGCTTTTGCATCCAGGGAAAACATCCACTCCCTGGTCCAGGATTTTGTATTCTGTGCTTTTTAAAAAAAACACAGATAGGAACCATACAAAATCCATGAACATTTTGATGAGCTTGCTCTGTAACAGCACTATCAGAGCAAAACAACAGATACCATCTCCGTTGTCTGTTTTCTCTCCTTTGATCCCATCAGGGCTAACCTGCTTTCAGCACGTCAGTGACCTCTAACATTTCAGACCTGAAATTTCAGCTGCTCATTTCACATTACCAAGCTCTCCTTTTTCTCCTCCTAACATATGCATCCCTTCCCCTTCAAGTGGGGAAGGAGTCAACGTATTATCTACAAGGTTGATGCTGATCTGCTATATGAATTCTGATACACTGCTGGTAGAAGGATTACCAGTAGTATTCTCAAAAAAATGTTCTAACATCCAGTGAATAGCAATTACAAAAGAAGTAATCTGAATCACATTACAGATAAATTGTATATACTGCGTTAGTAGCAGTTTAAACAGAAATATGTATGCACTCAGCATTAATATCAAAATAAAACTGCTTCTCAATACAACTGTTTTAATTATTACATATAATTCCTTAAACCAGGGCAGAAAAAAATAACTTTTCTAGCAACTCTACCATAATTTTCTACATATGAATCTTTGATTAGCACAAAAAGGAACAAGAATTCTGCTGTTTTAAGAAACCATCTATTTTAAGTATTCTCTTCTCTATCACGCTTTCTGATCAAAAAGCAACAGTTAATATAAACAAACAACTGTAATGGAGACACTGAGAAAAGAAGAGCTACTTGAAAGGGGCAAGCGGAAGAGATACCAACATACAAAAAAGACTGCGCAATCAGAAATCATTTCCATGATCTTTTAAATATACACACATATTAATGTATTTCTTGACTTCAGACCCCTATCTTGATCCATTCAGAAGGCAGAAATGTCATTATCTCTTGATTTCTAGGAAAAAAAGCTTTGTGCCCGCTATTTTTGGATGAAATTTTATATAGGTTACTGAAAATATTTTATCACAGTTTATGAAAACTCCACTTGAACTCAGACTATGAAGACATTCACAAGCTGTATAAATATTATCACCAAACAACTAGAAATCTGATCCTGAACAGCTCCAATGCAACCGCCTTGTTGTGAGAAACAAACCTACCAATGACAACAAAAGAATTAAAATGACACCCCATATGAGGAGGAGAATAAAGACTTTTTACAGGTTGGGGAGGATTTTTACACAGCATTTCCTATATAAAGCCATTTTACAGGTGCTTAAAATCTTATTAAAAAAAAAAATCAGTGAAAAAAAATCACGCTAATCTTCTTATGACTTTTCCTTAGTCAGCTGAAACAGTTCAAGTGTTCTCAAGGATGACAAGAACATGCTATTCCCATTTAAAAAGGTTACAGCTATTTTGCTGAAAGACTCCAAGAACTACACCATTTTGGAGAGATAACTTAAAATTTGTCAAAGAGTAGTCAAGAACCACAAACATACCTACCACCTTCCATGTGTTGTTTATACAACTGCTAAGCTCAGGCCTCAAAACCACTTCGGTTTACATCGCAGTGTAGAGTTAAGAGTTTACCAGCTAAACTGCCCAGGCCTCCCGTTGCAGTGAGCACTCTCCAAGTCACACCACAAGGCCAAACAGAAGCTTGCTGGAGGTCAGCGTGGCCCCACACGCAGGAAACGTGCTCAGAGTGCTCCCTCTGTTGATGCTTTGATAAGAGAGAGGGAGAAGAAGGAAGTGGCATGTCTGAAATGCGTAAAGAGAAGTAGAGGTGAAAAAAAGAGGTTTACGAGGGAAGCAGGGCAGAAGTTGAAGGCAGGGGATAGAGGAGAATTTCGAAAGGGAAAAAAAGAGAATTAAGGAAGGAAAAAAACAGGAAAAGGGATTACAACTGGTCCAGAACAATCAGACTCTCACATAGAGTCAATTTATTTTTTTTTTTTATTACATTACTTCTTGGTGTAACATTCCTTTGGTATGTACAAACTAGCTGCGGTATTTCACGGCAAAGTATCTTTCTCAACCACTACTGTAAAACCATGCAGAAAACTATTGTCTGCCAGTATTAGTAATCTAACTGGTTCAAAGGGCACAAGACTGTGTCTGGATCCAAACTCCTAACTATGGCAAACCGCAGAGGTGATCACTGTGATTTCACATAAACAAAAGCAACATATCCTCTCTTCACCTTTCCCAACAGAAAAGCTTTAACAATACCTTGAAAAATATTAAGATGAAAAAATATTGATCATGAAGGCTTCAACTGCTTAGCTTCATAACAGTATTATTATATAGACCCATACTTCATTTAATGCGCTAAACTATCTGTGCTCTGAAGATGAGCAAAGACTGCATAACAGAAAAAAGGCTCTTCCTTCATCTACTGCAGAGGTTGGAAGGTGTGTCTTGACTGACACAAGGAGCTGCACAACATCAGTTGTTTTGTGATGACGGCAGTTAAACACTGCTCTCTAGAATCAGACTTGTACTCTTGCAGAGATTTCAGAATGCAGTACATTTCAAACTAGTGTTTCCCCAAGTAGCTACCATACCTTCTTCTTACTTTGTTTTCTGGACCTCCAACTTCAGGAGGACTATCTGATGTGCGGGCATACAAAGCTCTTGCAAATGACACTGAGGAGTTGTCTAACCATATGGAATTCTAAGTAGTTT
>VYXH01001139.1:58759-76748 GCA_013397275.1 Burhinus bistriatus
TGGAGCGGGGCGACGGTGCGCGGACCAGCTGGGTCTTCCCGCCGCGGGCGGCTGCTGCTGCTGCTGCCGGAGCGAGCGGCGCGGCTCGGCGCTGCGGGAAGTGTCGCGAGACTGCGCCAGAGCCGCTGCGCCGCCTCGGGCCGCCGGGGAGCGGCGGCGGCGGGGGAAGGAGGGCGGGGAGGAAGGAAGCGGAGCGGCGCGGCGGTCCTCTGCGGGGTTAGGGTCGGAGGAGAGGGGTGCTGAGGCGCCCCGGGCCCGCCTTGCTCCTTCCGTCTCAGGCCAGGAAGCGTCAGCCGGTCACGGGGAGGCAGGGAAGGGTCTCGCCTGATTTCGGTGCTGGGGGAGGGCGGCCGCCCCCCCGCGGCGGGACAGGTGGGTACCTCAGGTTCCTGCCAGCCGCCTTCCCCGTCCGCGCACGCCCCCGGGAGCAGTTACCTGCTCAGGCCGAGCCCGGTCCTGCCCCCGGGACTCTGCCTTCGGGGAGACTGGGAACTGCAGCGGCAGCTCCGCGGGTGCCCCTCGTCGCACCGCGTCTCTCCCGAGCCCTGGCCGTGAGAGAAAGGGAGTGGACGGGGATGGCCACGGGCCACAGCGGCGGGACCTGCCCCACTACCCCCCGACCCTTTATAAGCTTGGCTGCGGAGGCCGGAAGGGAAGGAAGAAGAGGTAGAAAAACAGAAAGATCAGATGAAGAGGTGCTTTTTTTGGTTGTGGCGTTTTGGAAAAAAGAGCCGAGTTCTTTTCAGGTATTGCAGGAAGATGTGACATGCATGCTACAATAAAACTGAGCGAGAGAGCAGTGCGCATAGATCAGCAACGGTTCTGGACAGAAAGGCACCTAATGAGGCCTTTCTTCACAGGCATGTCTTCACACAGGTAAAGAGCGTTGGAAAAAAAAAAATACACTAGTAGCCAAGGGGAAGAGCAGATTAAAGACTATATAATCTGGTATAAAAGATAAGGTATAGGTAACATCTTTTACACATTAATGAAAGGTTAAGCAAGAAGGTAGTTAATTTGGGTACAAAGACAGAAAACTGTCAGTAACATAACGGATAAGATTTTTGTACTTCTCCTCCCCCTGCTCCCACCCAAGTACAACACAGCTTATTTTGAAAAAAGTTTTTTTTTTTTGAGGTTAGAAAGTCTTTGCAGGTGGCATCTGCCTTTTTGGCTATGAAAAAAAAAAATCCATATTTTTGAAATTGTGACAGTGGTGAACTGTTTGAGTGAAAGTTTAGAGGATTTTAATCAATGAGAGGTTTAAGTATTTGGATGGAATTCTTAATTCTTCACTTATTAATTTTTTATATATATTTTTAAGAAAACTTTAACCACAGCTATGGAAACTTGCTTTTAAGTTACTTATTTACATGCTATAGCAGCAATGGAACATCGGGACTAAAGCAGTTTGTCTTTTCTAATGCTAATCTTTTGAAAAAAAATATAGTTATTGTGATAAAACAAAACCTTCACAGAGAACTCAAAAAAAATTCAAACATAACTAAAAAAGGCAAGTAAGTTCAACTATGAAAAGGAATACAATGGAAATAGGCTGGAGGTAGGTGTGGACAGCCTCCAGTTCAATGTTTCACCAAAAAGTTCAAAGACTTGAACCACCTCAGTATTGTTTTCAGGAACACTTGGATGCCAAGTCACAAACCACTGACAGAGTTCCAAGACTAGAGGCAGAGGGAGAAAATGGAAAAAATGCATTTTATCTTCATATATACACAGTATGTATGTAGCCAGTCACATGCTACCAGAAAGCAAACATTCACTCAGTCATACACACCTTAATAAATCAATGCTGGTTTCTGTTATCCACAATTCCTCATTGCATAAGGGCATTTGACCTCTATTACTTGAAAAAATTTACAGGATTAATTCTGGGAAATTACCAGAATGAGAAGTAGCAGCTTTTGCTAACTATTATGACAAACTAGCTGAAACTGTCAAGTCAATCAGAACAAAGTAACATGTCAAACTAAGTAGAATTGATGCAACCAGATTTTAGGAGGAAGATATTTCTGTTGTTAGCATGGTAGTTTTAGATGAAGTTTGGATTTCCAGTGCTCCAGCTGTGTAGTTTAAGGTAAACGGTATAACTGAGTAATTTAGTTTGGTACGTACCAATAGCACTGTTTCTATCAGAACTCTTCAAGGCTGGTAGTAAAAGTGGTAAGGAACAACAGAAAGTAGTCATGTCACAATGTCAGTGCTACAGTGCATAGGTGAAAGCCAATTTGATGGTGCTCTCAGATTCCCAATTTCAACTATCACTAAAAATTACTGTATGGGAATTTCTTGGCTTTCCCAAGTAAAGCAGTAACACAGTACAGCAGGTTGTCATTTCCAGAAATTGGAAGAGACACACTGTAAACTGGGGGGAGCACTGTCGTAGTACCTCCAAGACTTAGCTTCCCATTGTTCCTAAGCCAAAGAATTTCTGTAGGACTGATCTTGTGTTCCTATAAGGCCTACCTCAATATGGGCACCCCTCAGTTGAGGCTTCAAAATAACATTACAATGCACATAGATTATTTGGATACCTTACCTTTGGGGGGGGAAAAAAAGCTGAATGAATACACATCATGATGGCATTTAGAAAAGAAACTTCTCTTCACCTGTTAAGGAACTGCTTAGAGAAGCCAAAGAGATGTTTTTAAAGTGATACTGATGAAAGTGAGCAACTTTTATCTAAACTGACATGCACTTCAGAACACAATCAGCCACATGCACTTCTGAAGACTGTACTCTAATAGTTGAGAAGCATTATTATTATTATATCCCCCCCCAAGTATGACCTAAACATTTTTCCTGATGGGGAAAAAAGTGACAATGCCTCTCTCCTGTAGCTACTCTACATCACAATAGATTTACCACACATCAAGTTTTGCTCTACTATCCAGTTCAAGGATAACTACCAGATTAGAATAGAGGAATTATTTTTAAAAAGCCCAAATTATTTACATATGGTGAAGATCAAGACAAATTTGGATTATGGCAAGTTTAAGTAATGGGGAAAGTCAACTCTTCTCCTTTAATTAAACACTGCAAGTATGTTCTTCTACCTTCACCTCATTCTCCCTCCACTCTATTAGGGGATCTTAAACTGATGATACTGTATTAAAGGAACTCTTAAAAATGCACACTATCTTACTGAATGTAAACTTTGGTAAAGTTAGCCAAGCAAATGTGCACCTTCCCCCACGCTGCCCCTTTACAAGGCAAGAATCAGAATTTGGCAGAGATCCTAAGGATTCTGGATGCCACGGAGGAGATGCACGTAACTGCTTTTCAGTTTTCTTTAAACAACATCTATTTTGTCCTAGTAATGAGGGGAGATTAATATTTTATGTCTTTGGAAAGGCAGCTTTCTTTTAGCCAAAAAAGTGTGCCTAGAATGTGGAGCAATACTTTAATCTCAAAAAGAAGCAATAAATGAAGTTATAGAAGAAACAGTTATACAAAAAAATTTCAATGGCTACACAGGTCAAGTAAAATACTCTGAAAATGACACCAAATATTAATAACTACTGAATTAAATCACTGAATTATTTATAAGTAAAAATTTTGTTAAAACATTTATTGTCTGTAGAAACAAAATTTACATTGGTTTTATATAAACTATGTTAAACATCCATATAAACATACCTACATCTTATATACTTATGAATGAGGCTTTTGGATATGGGATAACATTGTCAAAAGCACCGTTGTGGACTCCAAAGACTACAGACTTAAAATGTGTTTGCACTTAACTCCAATTTCAGTAGTTTAAAAATGTCATTTTTTTATCCACACTTAGAAATACCCACAATTAAAGGTTTTAATATTGTGTTTGCATGTGTACATACATGTCCACATACACACATTAGATGGTCCTTGTGAAACCACGGTATAAATAAGGTCAACATTAATACGTTCCTTAGAAGTGGACACTAGTCCACATCCTCATTCAATTGGGGAAAAAATTCCTGCTATTCTTAAAACAAAACAATGAGGCCCTTTTAATTCCATGAAGAGCGTACCAAAGAACAACTGTTTCCACCCTGTCTCTTCCCTCAACAATAAAGACATAAGAGAAGCCGGTCACAAAATAAAAGCCATCTACTACATTATTTACAGAAAATGAAATATTAAAGAGATAACATGAGATTTAGACTGCTTAGACAAAATTCAGGGCTATGAACAGTGAACAGAAGAAAACTGTATTAAAGTAGCAGCCAGCATAGAGCTATTAAACCACATGGCTAAATACCTACTCAAAAAACCCTCCAACAACAAAAGCCATCAGGCACAGAAGGAAGGGGCAGGTGTTACGACAATAGTTTTCTCTGATCTTAACACTGAAAATTTATGCTCACCAACTCTGAAACAGAACACACTTAGATGTTCATCACTGTCCTTAAGGTCTATTAAGAAGTCAAGTGTTACAAGTAGGCTTTCAAAGATCTTGAAATGGTTTTTATTAATATTTTTTTTTCCTTCGTAAGGAGGCTGAAGAACCTCCTATCTTCAAATACTGCCGCAGTGGAATGAAGTCTGTCAAGGGCCAGAGTTATGTGCAGAAACTTTTTTTTTCCCAGATTCATTAGGATGCAAGTCTGAAGTCTTTCTTTTAGAGAGCTCTCCCGTAGAGAACTTTGTAAATGGCTGTTCAGATGCTTGAAGAAAGGCAAGAGGCATATTTCTACACAGCATGGGAAAAGATCCCTTCAGAAAGCAAGGAAGTTAAAGATCTCCCTCTATATGCAGTCTTCCAAGGTAAATACTGAGAAATTAAGTCTCTCTTTGCTATAATCTTTAATCATCTTCTCCAAGCAACTCTCACTATCCATTTCCAAGACATGGCAGAAACTTACTTTCCGATGCATAATAAGCAAGTTGAGAACCCTGCCTTTTTTAATGCCACAAAAGTGTAATTTTGTTTTTTTGTCTTGTTTTTAAAGCAGCTAAGTTCATATAAAGAAAATTCAGCATTTCACCCTGAGGCCCTGGGAGAGAAGCAGCAGGTAAACCCTTATCACAACTGGCAATCAGCTGCATTTACTCCCATCCTCTGCTATCAGTTACCTGAGTTGAGAGTTATGTCCAGATCTCAAGAGCATCTAAATCCATCAGGTAAGGTGATTTTAAACATGTAAGTAGTGATTAGAGTTAAGGCAGGCTTGTAGAAGCCCTGCAATATGTCGCTTCTTACTAGCCCCAGAATTTTGTTAACCTTGTGAACTCAATCAAAGTTTAAAATGAGGATTCTAACCAATCTATGTAGAGATTAAATGGATCAGCAATATAAATGCTAACATCACAACAACTTATTATTTCAGACACTTATAAGGAAGACTCCGGTTGTATTAAACCCACTGCATTTTGGACAGCAATTAAGAAAACAATTTCACATGTGAACAATTGAGAGTATGACATGAGCATTTAACAGTCATTTCAAGTCAACCAAAAGAAAGGCAATTCACATTTATATTTTCAAAGTATAAAACAGAAAGCTAGAAAGCTCTTAGACAATCACATTTTTAACTTGCCCTTCCAATGCAAATGCAGTGACAGACTTTACTAATATAAGAGACACTGTTTTCCTTCTGAGGCTTACACACGTATTTAAAGTGGTTATTTTAACAACTGTTATGAGTCCATGCTCCCATCAGAAACAATGCAATAATCAGGATATTACTTAAGTCTTTGTTCAGGTGTTTTCTACAATGCAGTCACAACACAGAAAGGCACCAAGTTATTCAAGTAAATTGACCTTTCTTCTACTTAACACTTTTTCTTGTGCCTTCACAACCCAGTCAGTAACTTCAATACATTGTTCTCAACCAAACATTATATTCCAGTACAACAAAAAACTTTTCTGTGCTAGAAGAATAAATAAGCTGATTTGTGTATAAGTATATAGACACAAGTCTCCCTAACTCACAAAGATAAATGTACACAGCAATGTCTCACACCAGATAACACCACAGAGTAGATGCCTCTAGCACCTAAGCCAGTCACAGAATTCAATTTCTGTATGAATCTTATAAAATATAGGAAGTTTTATCATGACAGAATCCTAAATTAGTGAAGTAAAGTTATCAGTAAAGAATGCAATTTGAGCAAATGGTATCACCTTAAATAAACGCTAAAGCAACTGAAACAGTGACTACATTTCATCATATGACGCTCATCTTGAGAACAAGGGTGGGCAAGGGCAGGGGAAATCATAGTCACTAAACATGCCAAAAAAACCCCTGTTTGTACTATGTTGCTCACAGTTGTAGAAACAAAAAACAAAGCTAAACTGTTAAAGTACGAAACAAATTAGAGATATCTAGTCATGCACAGGAAAATAAGAAAGCACAAAAATCAGAGGAGCCAGTCGCACTTTTAAACCTGGTTAAAGCAGCATTAACTGACTGAAGTCTGGCTACTTCAGCATTACTTCCAAACAGTATTAGCAAGACTGCCATGCCAGAAGTTTCTTCATGTATCCACTTTTCCCATTCACTCAATAACGAGTTCTCTTCAGGCTTTAATAAGAATACTGCAGGAAGCTTACAGAAACAGTAGTATCCTGTTGAATAAGACAATATAGCTTCAGTAGTTTGTCCTATATAATAAATGCTTTCACTTTTTACGTGTTTTATAGTGCTTCAGCACATTCAGTAGCAGTGTGAGTAACTTGTCGGCTTGAGGATAAACCTGCCCTCACCTGCAGGGGTACATCCAGCACTCCCTTGCCAGCGTGCTGCTCAAACTGCAGCTACTCCACATTTACTTTGGGTTGACTCACTTAACCTGTTGTTTCAATTCCTTATTTTTATCTCCCTGTAAATCTACACAGGATGATTTTGGCAGATTCATCACTGACAGCACAAGTATATAAATATTTTCTTATGTGCAGAAAGTTGCCCGCCTCTATTTGACCAGGGAATTTCTTTCCTTTAGCTTCCCATTTTGTGTAAGCATGTCAAAGGTACTGAAGAACTATCTGAATCTTGGGTTTTAGAAACAAGCCATCTGGTGTCATTATTGAATGACCATCAATGAACGTGGCACACTGCCTGCCTGCTTATTCCCTACGAACACTAAGCAGTACACTCCATGAATTAAAGATTTTTAAGTAACGCTATTTTAGCTGTTCTAAGCCATACCTACACTTTCAAATAGTCTCTCTACTGAAGGCATTGACAAACAAAATTACAAAAAATCATGCAGAAATCACATCCTGACTTTCCACCCAAAAACCAGATTTCCTTTACTCCAAACATACTTCTATGCAGTATTAGAATTCTTATCTACTATCCATAACAGAGACTAGCCTGCATTCTGTATGGCTAACACTGTCTTGGAAATGATAGAAGTACATTAGCCTGCATATACTGTGGATATGGTGAACAGCTTTTTTCTTAAATAAGAAGATCTCTGAAAACTATTTGCTATGCATCTTTAATTTACCAGCAACAAAAAGTCCGAACAAATCTGTAATACATACACACAACCCTATGCTGTATTAAGGCAAAGGCTATAAACAGGAAATAAGCACAATATTGTTTATAGCTGCTTATAAAACATGTCTGGCTATTTGAGTTTTGCACACAGCATAACAATATTGCAGTACAGTAAGCTTCAGAGAATTACTGGGATTTTGAACAAAGTTACAAGCTATCTGCATTAAAGCAGTTTCAATTATGAACAGCTTTGTTAGAAGACATGCTTATAAAAACTTACGTTTTTTTGTTTTTCTTGTAATTAAATACTTCAGGCCCCAATTTCAGAATCCAGGAAATCACCAAGTCATTTATGACGAAAAAGATTAGAAAACATGTGGCTTGGTCAAGAATGTCATACACCAAAATATAATAAGACAGAATAATTTTGAATACAGACCAACTAATCCTCTAACAAACCCAAGCATGCTTTCAGTGCAGTTATAAGCTATCGTTACAGTACATTACATACCTGCCTGTTACCATTCATTTTAATCAAATACTGAAAGTTGTCCCAACATTCTAACAATTTACAAGTGTATATACACATCAGAAA
This sequence comes from Burhinus bistriatus, assembly GCA_013397275.1. Taxonomy (NCBI): domain Eukaryota; kingdom Metazoa; phylum Chordata; class Aves; order Charadriiformes; family Burhinidae; genus Burhinus; species Burhinus bistriatus. The sequence continues at coordinate 66,806 of VYXH01001139.1, forward strand.
CCCCAAGTATATTAAACTAAAATAAAGTAATACAAAATACTGTTTTACAGAAACGACTGAACAGAGGTGTAAAATCTATTGCACAACCTAAAAGGTCATTACTTGGAAAATCCTGAGCTAATGTGCTATTACCAAACAATTCAGGCACTTTTTTTTTTTTTCCTTTTTTTATTACATAAGCAATAAATTTCCAACATATAAACCTCTGGGTATAACAACTCAAGTTCCATCTGTAACATCATGCTTAGAGAAAAAGTATTCAATAAATAAGACTCCCTTCAATGACTTCTTTACTTGAGACTGGTATGTAAAAGGAACTAAAGGTACATACTACAATGTTTCAGTTGAATACTGTACTTTAAAAGCAATTATTAAAACTGTAAAAAAGTTCTGCAGCCTTCCACTACTGAAAAATAAAGTTATTTTTAATCAAGAAAGTTACAGGGTTAGTTCCTTTATCCTAAGTCTTGACAAAGTTGTCAAAAAATGAACAGATGCTCCCTTTGCTGTGTTATCTGTTTCAACTTCAGGATCACAGCTCAGTTCAGGTTTCTGTTGCAATATTTAAGTTTCCCTACAGAGAGAAAAAAAAAAAATCATTACTGTCAAGTTGTAACAGCAGAAAAAAGCCTCCCAACCTTCATAAGTACTGTACTATAGTATGTAACATACAAGATTCTTCCAATTATGGACTGAAACAGCACAACTGTAAAGATGATACCTTAAAGATATCTTTATATGCATAATTATTTCAAAAGGATGAAATAAAGATGTTCAGACTAGTTTAACAGATCTCAAGGACAAGTTTAATCATTACAATAAGCAAAATATGGGAAATGCTATGATCTGAGGAACAGTTTTGGTTTTTAAGAATTAGCCAACCAGTAATCAGTACGCTGTTAAGAAAATGGCTGCCATTCTTCAGGATTTATTTTACTTTAACTCAGAGGATACTCAAGTTCTTCATTAAGCCTAAAAATCAATATTCAGATCTTATTATGCTTCTCTAATTCAAATAATAATCTCCAGCAGCCAGATAGTGTTCAGCATGCTTTATAGGTTCCAGACAAGAACCTTAATGTCCAATTACAGAAGAGCATTGGAAATTATTGGGGAAAAGCTCACTACAACAAAATTATGGCACCACTTTGCCCATTTTACAAGGTCATAATTTTTGGAAAAAATCCTCCATCTATTTTCCACTAATTCCAATTCAATTTAGCTTTCAGAGATCATACTTCTCAGAGTCCATGCAAATGTAAAAGGCATTCACTAGTATACTCCAGCAACAAGTTTACTAAAGTGTTTGGTTTTCTTTCTTGTTTTTGGGGGGTTTTGGTGGGGTTTTGTGTTTTGTGTTTTGCTCCTCCCCCTCCCCCACTGGGCTGTAAACTTGAGGGTTTTTTGAAAACAGCTCTAAGAACCTATGCTTCCGTGCTCTATGAACTGAACTCTAATCCAACTACAAACGCTTATGCAAGTGTATTTACTTGTAGCTAGGTGGACACAGAATTACAAAACAAACAAGAATTCGCATAGGAACACAGAACCACAAGGGGCTGTGTAGGTCATCTAATCCAATTCTCTGATGTCACAAGTAACCTCATACTACTTTGATCATACTTGATCAATTCTAATAAAGGATTTAGAATGTTTTAACTACTGATCCTCACAAAAGCTATAACATTTTATATGGTTCAAAAGTTCTTCTGCAGTTCAAGATTGTTGTCCCATCACACTGTAAATCAAAATGTATCATAAAACAGATGTGCCAGCTTGAGCTTATCAAACCATTTTACACAGACAATATATAGTGTAGGATGCTTTATTCAGAACAGTACTCCAGCACGTACTTTAAAGCACATGATTACATTAAGGTAACATAAAAGAAGAGAAACACACAGATGTAGTAAAAAAAATTAATATGCTTCCCATTGATTTAAAACCGTAGCCTAAGAGGACGTAATTTTTTTGTTTGTTTGTTTACACAGAGGGCCACTCTCTTCCTATCACTAGGAAGAGAGATCAACTGAGCTCATGGAGAGAATACTGAAAGAGAGGCAACTGCAGAATCTCAGAGGCCACCTCTGATTTGCAATTACCCAAAGCAAGTTTCAGCAAGTTTCCATGGAATAAACATTGAGGAAATAGGAGTGCAGAATCAAGTTTGTCTGAAAAGTACAAAGAGCCAATATTCCAGAAAATCTCATCCAAGTTATTCCATGGGGATTTAAAAACTGGAATGGACCATATGAATATTCATGTTTTATAAATGGCTTAGTGAAAAGTAAATTAAGCCAACTTACCTTTTCTTTCCTTAAAAATCCATCTCTGAATTTATTAGTGGTAAATCCCCTTATACCAACAGAACGTAACCGCTGGTACTTAGCCTGAATATATAAACCCTTCTGTACTAAGCCCGATTTATAATGGGATTGCAAACGGCCATCTGCAAAGTTGCTCTGTAAGGGTGGGGGAAGGGAGGGGGAGAAAAAAGTGCAAAATGAGGGCACCAAAACACAATAGTTTGTATTTACAGTTATACACATGTAAAACTTACAGTACTGAACAACAAGTGTGCATTGGCAAGTGCAGAGCCTCTTCCTTTATTTCCCATTTCATATTCCTCAGAACACTAGCTACCAGCGGCTCAAGGAACTGTTGTATTGTACTTACTGCTTAAAACATCTGAAATTACCTTCCTCATAGAAAAAAGTAAATGTATTTAAGAACATTTTTTCAAACTTCAATGAAAGTAAACCACCATCAACAAAAAATTTAAGACAACATCTCACTATTGCTAACAAATTCAGTGACATCAGGCCTGCAGTGGGCACACATGGCGAGTCTAAAAAAGCTATACAAAACAGAAGTCATTATGTATGTTTTTCCTATAGTTTTAAGATCTTACACTCTGAACATACATTCATTGCTCTATGTCTTTGTCACCTCCAGACTGGAATACTGTAACCTAGTGTGGGACCAGGAGTGGAGGCCACACAGATCACAAAAGGCTTACAGGTGAATGGCATTATAAATACACAGAAAGAATATAGCAAGATCAACACTGACCACAGCAGTTAAAGTTATAAAAAAGTTTTGATTCCTAAGCACTTGGCCCTCCAACAGAATAGGCAGTAAAAGTCTTTACAGCAAGAAAAACCCCGTTTATCATAATTTCTCATAGTTTCCCAGTACTGGCATCTTAAGTTTTCCAACATGGTCCTGACGGAAAGCATTCCTGTATATATTCATCCTTTAAATTTAAAAGTTCTCCCCTCCCCCAAATTCAAACAAGCTGAAAAAGAAGAAACATCTTGACCATGTAAAATTCTTGTCATCTTTTACAAACACCTTTAAAGGGTAGGAGAGACCAAAATATATCACAGAAATAGACCTTCTTGAGCATGACCCAATTACTTTGGCAAAATCAGTCTCCTTTTGACAGAGTAAGGATCACTTCAAGAAAAAGCACATGCTCCGAGGTTGCAATAAGTTTGGTACCAGTTTTTCCACTGTGTTTTCGACTGTGTGGCTGGTGAACAGCTAAGAAAGGACTGTACAGAACAGAGGTTCCTTTATGCAAATGCAGAGGTTTTGTTATTTCCCAGATCATTTCACCCACCTACTACATAGGACATAACTGAGAAGCTGGCCCCATCAGTCCCCCAGGGTTACTCTTATGGTGCTAGCAGACTCTTGCAGAAGGCTATTAAATGCTAACCCATTTCCTGAAAAGTATCTGAGTCCAGGCACAGTACCATTACATCCAAGTAAATTCTCTAAATAGGTATATGCCTACCACAGGGAAAACTGGAGGGCATTTTTAATGCTGGATTAAGCCCCTGAACACAGTTAAGATTAAAAGTTCTGTTTACCCCACAGCTGCTGTGGTTCTCTGCTTGAACATAGGTGGCTAGGAAGGAGGCCATAGTGGTCTGCCACTGCATTTGCATGACAACAAGCAAAGGAGCAGACCAAATACAGAGGGCAAAAAGGTACAAAATACTGAAAATGAGATTACACACAGCTTAAAAGAGTCAACTCACGTATCTACGTGTTTGTAAGTGAGGAGGGAGGGGAACAGTGGTATTAGTATTGTATAACAGAATCAGTTGTAGACAAAGTTAACAGATTATATATACATTTGGTATGTAGGCACTGCAGTCACACATAGCTTAGAGCAAAATGAGATAATCTGAGGTATGTGGAAATCATCATTAACTTCTGGGCTAAAGTAAGAAAAAATCTGCTGAAGTGACATCTATTAAGACTATTTTATAAATAATACTAATGACAATGCCTATGAACCAATGCAATGGCCTCAAGCTCCAAAGTAAGTGTATACGAGCAAATACATGCCACCACACTAGGTCTGGCTGGGATAGAGTTAATTTTCTTCACAGCAGCCTGCATGGTGCCATGTTTTGGATTTGCGACTAAAACAGCCCTGGTAACACACTAGTGTTTTGGCTATCGCTGAGCAGTACCTGCACAGCACCAAGGCCTTCTCTTCTTCCCCTATTCTGCCCCTCAGCACAGTAGGCCAGGGGTGGGGAAGAAGCCAGGAGTGGATGCCACCGGGACAGCTGACCCAAGCTGAGCAAAGGGATATTCCATGCCATATAAACTCAGCAACATGCTCAGCAAGAGAAACTGAGGGGTGGGGGCTTTGGAGGAGAGTAGCCATTGCCTGGGGACTGTCTGGGTATCAGTCAGCTTCTGGGAGGTGGTGACTGACTGCCGTTGCATCACTTTTTTTCCTTCCTCTTTCCTTCACTTAAACTGTCTTCATCTGAACCCCTGAGTTACACAGGAGGAAATTAAGTGTAAAAAAAAAAAGTTGATGAAATTAAGTCAAATCAGCACTGCTGTTTCCATGGCAATGATAAATGTGCTATACACATATGCAAACTGCAATATGAGTGCATATGTTATTTTCCCTACAAATATTAAAGTACCATGGGACAGATCATTGGATACAGCAATATTCAGGCAATATTCATATATACGTATGATGACAACTTAAGTGGACACTTTCATGCTTGCATAATTTCCAGAACTGTAGGCTGATGTAAATGAAGGCAGCCTTCCATTTTCTTTGTATTACATTAACTACCAACACTGCCTCAATGATATGGCAGCCTGTGCTAGAGATCGCCCCCCGGCCCTATAGGCTGACAATAGAGGGGATACCAATTAAGAGGCTATAAGGTCCTTACATATTAAAATAGTTGTATCAGGCTGACACCTTAAACTTGTTAACTTCAGCTTGGAAAAATAGTATTTTTTTTTCCCAGCAGAATAAAGTTAGCATTTTTTTGCTGGTGTTAGCTTAGCAATCTAAGATTGACTGGCAAAGCACACCTAAATGGGAGAGCCTGAAAGCCTTTTTATCCAACAGTTCTAGTATGTTTAGTCTGAAGGGGGAGAAAAAAAAAACCCAACAAACAAAAAACCCCATACCTACACTGCCCCCCTTTCAAAATGTGATCCAAAAATGCCAGCTACTTAACTTTGCCATCAAAACTTCAACTTCACTATCTATAAAACAGGAAAGACAACTACCAATCCTGTGTTATTTTACTCTTGAGACCACACCTGTTAAATAAGTAGGGGTAATTTTAAGGTAAAAAGTGAATGTAAGTTGTTCTAGGTTTGATTAACGCTTTTCTAATATAAAAAGCTCTAACTGGATCCATGCATAGCATGGCAGTGTCAGCAAAAAAGTAAGAAAGTGGTTTTTGTTTTTCTGCTGAACCCATGATACATTTTACAATCAAAAGGCATTAGCAAGCCACTGCACTGCCCCATGAAGAAGCACAGTTGCCCACCCCTTTACCATCTTGAGGCCCTGAGAATAAAGCTTCACAATTTTTTTTTATTTTTTTTTTTTTAAGTGCAAATGTAGCAGTATGCAGGGTATATACAACAGATTAGTTTCCCAGAAACCCCTATACAAAAGGGCTAATAAAATAACAGTAATACAATTTTGAAAGCACTACAATTCATTTCCCCCAGACCTGGGAAATAGTTCAGGCTTCCACATGCATCAGGTGAAGGAAAGAAAGCTGACCAGCTTGTTTTTTGGATAGATAAGTTTTCTATTCATTGTCCAATTTCTGCAATTCTCATTCTCAACTCTACAGTTAACTTATTTCAGCTGCATGGATACAATACTGTACAACCCTGCTCAATCCACTGCCAGCCCTCTTACGTACTAAAATCTAAGCCTCCCATTATTTCAATGGAAACAATTAGGCTATGATGACACTATTTTTCATGGCATTTAATACCTTCAAAAATGTGTCTCCTGTTACTGAACTCAACAGGATAGAATCGCCATTTTATGTAACATAGATCTGATAAAAGCTGATCTGTACCTTAAAATGTCTTCTGATGGGTCCTGCATTTTCAAGGTGTCCTCTAATTCGTCTGTGAGGATAAGTATCACTTGGTTTTGAAGAATAGTAAGAATTCTAGCAGGAAAACAGCGTTATTAGCTTAATGTTACTAAATTATTCAAGAGAACATACAAAGTTTCCAGTTTATGCTAACAAATATTGCAACTCTTTCAATCTTTTGACACAATGACACTGCTTGAAGGAACCAGAGTAACAGGAGCACAGGGCCTGGAGTCTAGGGTGTCTGAAGTCATGGCAGAGCTCACAGAAGCAGCTGTCATCTTCTTGGAGAGATTTAAGCAGGTAACAACCCAATTAAGGTCCTCCACCCCGGCCCCCCCAGAACAGATGCCTCAATTTGCATGGAGCAAGTGTAGTAGACAGGCTGCTACAGCAGTCATCCCTTGAGTTAGGAATAAGGGCAACAAGGTTAGTACTCTGGACATCCCTGGTTAGCATATGGTCATCATAGGTTAGCATATTTTAGAGGAGACATGTAGTGTTACTATATACACCACTGCAGCAAATAGACAAATGTGTAGCACATTACATTGGTCCTTAGAAGATTTTACTTTTAACTCTGTTTTACAGGAGAGAATTTTGTAGATTACTTGCCTGCCACAGAAACACACATGATTTCAAAAGCAAGTGACAGAGACAAGTGATGTTGAAATTGTGTGTCACACTGAACAGCTGCAGTCAAACAGCCATGGTTGCCTAAAACAGAGCACTCCCTCCAGCCACTGTCCTAGCTAGGTATTCTGGCCCTTTTCCAACTTTTCCCATGACAGCTACCTTGAGAGGATGCAATTATAAATATTTAAAGAAGCATTAAATACTGGCATATACTACATTAAAGTCATTGAATGCTGACAGAATGGACATGCTAACGAACTCTTAGCAATCAAATCACATTTTTTTTATGGTCCATTCTTGAATAATCACAAAAGTGTTCCAATGGTGTTGAATTCTTTTTTTAAAGAAAATTTTAACAGCTTCAAATACATTTCAAAAAGAGCCTAAGAAGAGAACTCTCATGAAATATTTCATATATACTAACATATAATAATAAACGCAAATGCATGCTTTGCTGTTTACCAAACCCTTCCAGTGGCAGAAACACTTTAAGACATGCTTTCTAACACTGTCGCTAATTTGAAGGGGGGGAGGGGAGGCTATAAACACAACACAACAGTGTTAGAATCCAAGTTAACTTTTAATTGGTCTTTAAGATAGCTTTTTTTTTGTTGGAGAATATATTATTGCCTACAAGTTAACTATTTAGCTTCTTAAAAATGATTTGACAAGAGGGGATTCAGGAGAGAACAAAAAGAGAGGAAGACAGACTTTATGAAGCGAGATCAAAGTAGTCAAAATAGCTTTTCCAAGATAAAAGGTATGGAAAAATCAAATACACAGAGGAAAAAGCATGTCAGGAACTTCACAGCTCCCTTCTTATTCTAAGAATATGAAGATACTCCATGAAATCAAATTAACTTTGTCCATACAACGTGTAATTAAATCAGAAAGCTCCATGTTGAAGTACACTCCTCCTTAAAGCTGAGAATTCAGCAAGATTAAAAAAAACATTCAAGAAATTTTCCTGTTATAGTTAAAAATAAACCTTTGGGAATTAAAAGAAAGCTTGTCTCAACTAACTGTGGATACATCCCTCCCCACCTCCCTCAAGATTCAAGTACATTCATGGAAACAAAAAACATTAGAACTACTTAATGCACAGGTACAACAATCTATTCTTCAGGAATTTCCTAAACCATAGGTTTAAAATGAAAAAAAAAAAAAACGGGAAGTACAAATAGATACTTGTTCTGATCTTCTATTCTTTAGCTATCCTTTTTGTCAATAGGGTACAAGGCTAGGTGGACATTTCTTACAATTAAGGCTATACAGACATTTGCACCTTCAAGGCACAAGTTATTCTCAACTTTTAAGCTCAGCCCCCAATTACTGAATATTAATGCACAAAACACTCTCCCCTTCGCTGGCCTGCTGAAAAAGTGCTCATACCTTGCACTGCAAAGTTCACGCTGGTTAGTCATGGGACACCATGATTAGGCCAACCACATCAATACCATTTCCATGTTTAATTTTAATTCAAATAATTAATATTGTCCATTTAACAAGATAGTAAAAAGTGGTGTTAATATCACATTTTGATAGTTTACCATAAGGACGTTTCAATATGAACAACACATTATCTGTTTTCACATTAGGCAACATCCCAGCATCAGATATGAGCTACTGATCAGGCTTTCAGTTTTCAAGCATCCACCTTTTACCAATGCTGATACACACAGCCCTTCAAGCAATAGCAATAAAAACCACAATAAAATTTTACTAACAAAGATGAAAATGTGCAAATATTTATCCAATTTTTTTTAATTTTTTTTTTTAAATCCTGTGTTATAATTTAAGATGCTGCAGTGGTTTTCCTGTCAAATCCACTTTTTTTTTAAAAGTTATTTTTGCCATATTTTCTGACCCTTGGCACCATTATGCTTGTCATTTGAAACCTGGCTCTCTGATGTACTTTTCTCTCAATATTTACCTATAAACAAGAGCAAACAAACCTCAGAGGAGTGTTGAAGGCTGGAGTTTTTGTTTTGGATTTCCAAGGGTTTGCTTTTAAGATTACAGATGGAACTCTCCTCAAAAGTGGTAAGAGTTGTCTATTACATACTTCACGTTTTCCCACACCTTTACAATTTTGCTGATACAGTGTGCTATTGCTACATCTCTTCTGCAGCATAAACCAGCTTCCCACAAGAACTGGAGAGCTCTGCTTGGACTGTGAAACCAACTGAACCAATACCTACCCAAGAATCTGTAAGACTGAGCAATACCACAAGAAGCTACTTTCTCATTCAACAACTATTATCTTAGCTCTTGCTTATGCTTCAAACTCTTTGTCCTGGTTTGAGGTAAACAGGACCAATTTTGTTCAGTAACTTTACTTTTTAGCTAGGCCTCTTCTAACTGCTGAAACTAACAGCATGTTGTGCAGAAAACTGTTCGCTCTCGAAGTGGTAAGACCCATGTTTATAGTTGATGCCAAGGAATGGGAAGAAGAGAGGCTCCTGCTGATACTGCTACAACACCCAAGGCCAGCCAACTTTGTTATTTGCCCCGTTGGAGGGTCGGAAGCAGAAAAGCGTAGCGGGGTCACACCTGAGGGGAGGAGTGGACAGGACAGGTGACCCCAAACTGACCAACAGGGTATTCCATCCCATCTGCCTCACGCTCAGTATAAAAGCTGAGGGATCAAAGGGTGAGACCTCTGCCTTCAACAGCCATCTGTTCATCTGCCTTTGATCCCGATCCTGAATCCAGAATCCAGTTCCCATCCATTGCTGAGTCCAGGCTGGGACTTCCCCAGTGTCTGCCAATGATGTGATCATCATCCTGGGAGCTTGATACAGTTTTGTATGTATTTCATTATTTCCTTTTTATTATTTTATTATTACTATTTAATTAAAGTAGTTTAGTTCCTTCTAAACTCTTAAGTCTCTTTTCTCTCT
>VYXH01001139.1:76930-98106 GCA_013397275.1 Burhinus bistriatus
AAACTCTTAAGTCTCTTCCCCCCCCCCGCCCTCCTGCCTCCCTTCGAAGCAGGGCAGGGGAGAGAGCACCTGTTGTTCCATCTGATTGGGCCAGTCTGGCCCAAACCATGACACTCTTCCATGTATTGCTGTGTCCCAGTAATATATCCTTCATTTTAGGATGTCTCCTATTAAAAAAGGTGTAGTCAACCCACCATCAACGTTGTGGTGACACATCACACCACTTCTTGAATCCAATGGATTGTTCTCTGAACGCTGCCTTTTAGTTGTGGTCCTTACACTTTTCAAGGTGCCTGGCAATGTTCACACCTGAACCGTACTATTCCAATACAAGACTCTCTGAATGGCAAATTCCAAACACTTGTCCTCTTGCAGAAAGCAGCTCCAAGTGGCCTTTACATTCATTCATTTTTGTTTTTCTAAGACTGCTTTCAACTCTACTAATATGACACTTCCAAACAAAGTAGTAGTGAACATAGTCACACAGCTCTGAATTTATTACAGAAAGCCTACTCAAGACACAAATGACACATGTGGCTGAAGTTACAGTTGGCTGCTTGTATGCTACTCCACTTAACTCCCACAACAAATACTAAAGCAGTGCTAGCCGCAGGTATAGAGATTGAGCTTGAACTATAGCCCACCAGGATAAGCTCTTCCCCAATCACACCCAGTCCTGAAGAACTCCTTCAAAACAAAGCCATTTTGAGCACCATACATTCTCACACAACATGTCTACATGTCATGGGAAGTGCCACACTACTGGAGCTAGCTTATTCAGCTGAATTATTTGTACTGCCTCAGATATGAGTTAGCTGTATGAGTGATCTGCTCTGCCCAGGGAAAGATTAACCTCTTTCTGTGTTACTTTACATATTGAGCATTAGACATGCTAGATAAACAGGAAAACAGATGAGGGGAGCAGAATAAGAAAAGGCAAGAACAGAAAGACTAAAACAGAAGAGGAGATGCAATTAAGAAGTGCCAATTAATGTACTGCAAACAGATTTGCAAAATGTCTTGAAGCCCCCCGAGTCAGCTGGCAAGCATTGATTAATTCTATCTTTATTGACAAATGTGGATGGCAAACTAAAGTATTTTATTTTCCCACTTGTCTGCAAACCAGCTTCTGCATGGCGGACTTCATGAAGAGTCATTCCTTCCTTAGGATGCCTTGCATTTGTAATACCCATGCTTTCACAGCTACTGTTGTTCTGAATGGATAACCCCTCACTGCAGTGCAGGACTTTAAAAACTGCATGTTTGCAGTTCGCTATTAGATATCAAAATGCAATCTTCCTGAATCTTCAGCACATCTAACAATAACTTAGTTTCCACTTCAAACTAACTCCCTTTTTATTTACAATTACTATATTACTTAATGAGCAATTACTACTTGGTTTGAGGGAATTCAGTCTTAGTCTGGAGTAAATAATATTTTTAACCATTAAAAACTTGTGTTCTTTTACACTGAAAGACGCACTGTTATATCTGCAAGGCACCTGCAGTTCAGTGATAGTAAGAACTTTGACTAAATAAAAGCTACTTTGATGGACCTCAAAAAAGTTTCATGATCTTTTGGAACCCCGTCCGTAGGCTATTTAATGACAATGTACAAAGAACAACAATTTACATTAGTCTCCTCCTTATTTTGCACCCACCAGAAAAAGAGGTTTTAGAATTATACTGCACACATTAATAAAGCTTTTCTGGTCTCACCAGTTCCCCAAGTTAAACAAGCACAAACACTTGGAAATAAGACTATATTTATTCAGAAGGAATCTTCCAAAAGAGACAAATTTATTGCTACTGAGCCTAACATAACTGTCTTCCCCATTTCAGTATTAAAGTACATCACAGAAAGGTAGCCTAAGAAAGAATAAGTGCCCAAACGAGCTTTGAGAAACACAGTATCAAAACAAATAAGCTATTCCAATGTATAACATTCCATCCTCAGGAACATTATTTCAGACATTTCTAATTATTTCTGTGATTTGTTCCTTATTTGTATTTGTTTTTAGAATAAGAGTTTTCCAGAACTCTTATCATAATGAGGAGAAACACTGTTTTAGCAACAACGCCATGTACACAAAACAAGATTCAGACCTTTCCTCCCAACCACTGACAACTAGAATGCAGGACAGTATTCTTTTTCTCAAACTGTTCCACATTACCTGAGGTTATCTGCTTAACAACAAGGCCTTCTAATTTATAGCTTAGATACTACATCATTAAGGGGAAGACATGCAATATTAGATTCAAAGCTACAAGCAATATGAGTTTCTATTTCATAAAGCCCCTTAATCAATTAATTTCAGTACGTCATTTGGAATGTAAAATTTAGCTCAAAAGGTTCATTTGACCTGTTCCTGCTAGTCAATAAGAGATCTAAAGTTCACCACTTTATTTCAGGACTAGCTGAAAAAATGTTTTTATTTCACCCAACATATTGATCTAAACTAGCTTTCTGAAAAAAAACAAATCCCTCACCAACTAGGTTATAAAAAACAGTAGCAAAGTTGTTATGAGTACTGCACACGCATGCAAAAGCAAAAGAATTATTTTTTTTTTTTTGTACCAGCATTTGGTCATAAAAGTGGGTTTAGCTCACTTGTATTAATCTATGCTTCAACAAATATCTAAGGAAGTACAGCACTAGAACAGTGAAATTATGAGCAGTTTTATTGTTGAGCAAAGCCTGAAAGTAAAGCCTCACTTGAAATTTAAAAGGACAAGACATCACAGATCATTAAATTTACATCAGCATAGACAAGGCAGCAAAAAATGAATTATAAATGTAAGAACAACAAATGCAGAAGCTACTAATTCTACATTTAGGCTTACCAGGTGAGGTTTCCCAATAAATTTCCTGAAAGGTGGCTTAATGAACCTTATAGGCTTTTGGAAGCCATCAAGTTGAGAGTTTTGTAATTTTGAAAGACTGCAGCTTTGCTGGTTCCTGATGTGTATGCGTGAGAGAAAGAGAGAACGAACAATTAAAATCTAAAGTCATAGCGTATCAAAAGTCTCTATTTTAAATTACCTTAGTCTAGCATCTGTGTCACTTAGAAGTGCAAAGTGATATGTTTTAAGTAATTTGTTTCTAAGACATTCGATAAATTACTAGTCCTCTGACTAAACTTAAGCCCGAGTTGCAGAGAATTATATAGTAAGCTGTATTCTCTTATGCAATGACAAATTAACAGAGATACTCTACTCTGCCTCCTTGAAATCCTCACTATGCAAATGAGGTTCCCCAGGCTCCCCCAGCCAGGTCTGCATGGCTGGTCGTTGCTGCCCTCCTCTGGTTGAAATGCTTTCTGCATCTCAGCAGGTGTTTTATACCGTACTATCTTAAAATTTGCACAGAACTTTCCATTTCATGAAATTCCAAATCCGACAGAAGCTCAGATAAATAGCTAGATGCTCCAATTTCATCTGCAGCAAGCTGGGTGCTCTGGCTTTGGGCTTTAGCTTGCTTGGTCGTTAGGGTTGGGTTTTTTTTAATGAGCACGCTGCCAATACAGATTTGTCCATGAACCTCTAAATAAAACATATATCATGAAAGGTAACCACCAGAAGTCAAAATTCATAGTTCATGAAACATACAGAAACAGTTTTCATAGGTGCAAAACAAATTGCTAAGGCAAAAATAGAGGCACACTGGACTAGCTCATAAGCATTGCCAGTATCTCATATGTGAATGATGAAAAAACCCTGATGTCGGGAAAATTCTACCTATTGTTCATACCATTACTGCCAACAGCCACATTACTCTGACAGCGTAACCCCTCCTTGTGTGGAACTCCAGGAGGGCCACACTTCCTGGAGAAACCTGAGCTTCCCGCTTTGAGAGCAGTACACAAAAGGTCAGCAAGACAGCAACTGTGGAAGTGGCAAATAAAAGCCTTCCCAGATAATCATGCCAAACAGATACTAAAGACATCCCCCAGGTACATAAAAAGCTACACGCAACAGTCCAATTTTTTTTTTCCTCACTTGATAACTTTTACTTTTTTTTGTTTAAAGAATCTCAAAACCAAGAAATATTTCTTCCGTAGCTTCACAAGTCAGTTTTCCCAAATGTGTGCATTGTCCCTATTTGCCATTACAGACTGCATTTAAAATGAACAAACAGCATATTAAGAGCTATCCGCAAATCATGACTACAGTGTAAATACATTTCATTACACTCTGGCAATTCTTTAATCAACAATTCTTCTAACAAAAGTAAGTCAAATCATCTCTCTAATCAACCAGCCTCACAACATCCAAAGTGAAAGAGGATGACTGAGATTAGCAAACGCCTCTGGGGCAAACACCTTTACCAAACCTCTTGGAGGAATTCATACCGGTAAAGCTATTCCAAAAATCTAGCTTTTCTTCATAAAAATTCTCTGAGAATCAGAAAAATTCCAATTCTTTGTTGCTATTCCATGTGACATTACAAAACAACCAGGGAAACACAACAATGTATTCACTCTAGAACACGTTTATGAAACTACAAAATACCAAGACAATGTTGTTATATGGCACATCAAGGAGTTTAAAGATGCTTAACTATTTTTAAATTAATTTCTTCCCCTCTTCCCATTCAGTGCTACAGTTTAAGCTTGCTTTTTATTTTTTTACCACTGCAGCTTAACCTCTTTCAAGGTAACACTCCATTACAGAGTAGCTTGCAACGTATGTCAGTTGAATTTCAGTCCAAGTCAAACTTACAAGGACAAACTATGGAAAAGAATCACAACAAATGTGAATGTAACTGTGGAAGAGTCCAAAAAATGAACACCTAAGAGAACTACAGGCTTGGGCCAACAAGATTGCTATTTGCTAATTACCTTGGAGTTACACCATCTACATGAAACACTCTCTCATCTTCATTCTTCAATCTCTCTTTTCTCCTCCTTTCTATATCATGACGTAGATCATTTGGATCTTCTAATACTCTCATAATGTTCTAGTTAAGAGAAAGGGTTAAAGTCAAGTTAGCTAGTAATAACTAAACACTGATGCGATTCTGTCCTTCAGGGGTTGCATCTGGTATATAACCTTGTTTAAAGTAGTTCAACTATCCACACATAGGACAGATGCACATCAACCCAAGGATCCAAAGTCCAAAACAGTAACAAAAAGTAGTCCCAAACAATTGCTCTTTCTTGCGCTATCTGCCTTTTTACAAGTGTCCAAATAACAGTGAACAGAGCACTAGAATTCTGCATGAGTTGCCAAGGCAAAAGTATTCACATAAATTCCAGTAAATCTTAAGAAGTTCTACTATTCTTAATTAAGTTGAATCTCCACATGCCTGTACTATAGAAAAAAAATGGTAACTAAATCACAGTAAGCATAGCTTGAAAGGGGAAGACAGAAAATCTTATGTCCTTGGATGAAAGCATGGGATAAAATAGCATTCCGAGGAATTATGTGGATGTCGGGCCATTCTAGCATTAGGGCACAAGAAACAATAAGGCTTTTTCTAATCTCAGGGGGAAAGTAAGAGCTGCATGTCAGTCACCTACTTAGTATGTACACTATTTAAAAACAGCTAGGGGTTCAAGCAGCAGGAATAACCACACTCCAGCTACTCTGGAGGACACACCTGCATTTTACTCAGTGAACACAGCGCACCATTGTGGTACTTGTAAATATGCTCAAGTGTGCATTTCTTCCAAAATAGTCAGAATTCCTGATGGTCTTCAAAGCATGTAAAAATGACTTACCAATAGCAAGGGGAAGATGTTGTTTACATCTGTATCATTTTAACTTACAGTTTGCCAAAAAAGTTAAGTAATCAAGATACCTGGGGAGATTCAGATGGCACAGTTCGTTTGTTCTGAAGTTCTGCTAGAGACATGTCAATCCTCCTGGAACACAAAAATATTACATAAAAACAAGTGCCATCACTATAAATAGCAAAAGTATTATTGACCAACTGCAGAATTCTTTACAGACTATGGGCAGGTAGTTTAGAGTCAGTGAAAAAACATTTTACATTGTGGAAAGTCTACTGAAGATTAACTACCTTAATGCAAATAAATTAAGGCAAAAAGCACATTACCTGTGAATTTCTGGATCCAAATGTATTTTAACTTCATTCATATTTGCAATTGGTTTATCCTGAATTTTTGAGAACCGTTCATGTAGAGTTATGTCAGAAGATGTAAAATGATTTGCTGTGAAGAGATATCATATACAAGAATGTTTATTTGTAGTACTTAAAACGCACAGTGGGAAATTGTATTTTTAAAAATATTAACTCTTAAGTACACTAAGAGAACTTCTGAGATTGAATTTCAAACTATTTCCACTTGCAGTTTAACATTCACAAATGAAAGATTAGGCCAGCCCAACTTAGACATTCTTATTTCATAAGATTAAGCTCAAGAGAAAGTTAACTATCTGTCAGCTCTATCATGTTAGTACTCAAATGACTAGAATCTATGAAGTTCAACACTGAACATGATGCAGCAGTCTAAACACTAATCTGAAAAATTAAAGGAACTATATATAACTAGGAAGTTGTGACTACAGCAAAGCTCCTTTTTTCTTCTCTCGTTCCCAAATCAGCAGGTTAGTCTTAAGTACCACCATAAAATCCTTTCAACCTTAACACTTCACAATAATGCCGCTACTCTGGACTGAGACCTTCTTACAATCATTCTCCACCCAACCACTCAAAATCCTCAACCTACATTTTCCTTAAACCAACACAGAATTGAGCCAAAATATAAAAGAAGCCAAAGGCAAACACCTGAGATTTACAAGGACAGCATATCTAATCCATTAGATTTGGTTTTAATAACTACAGATACATAAACACATACATATACCCTAAATATTACAGCCACCTTTAACTTGATGGATAATTGTGATTATTTCCTGAGTAAATTCTCTTGATGGGTCGTTTTCAACATTTTGTGTTACAGACTCCATGTGTTCAAACACTGGATGAAAATTTTCATTTTTCCTGCCAACAGCAACCAGATCATGTGACATCTGTCTCTCTGTAGTATGACTAGAAGCAGTCCTAGAATAAAAATTTGCAGATATTCACTTTAAAATAATTCACCACATCTGAAAAATTTCAAATAGACAAGTAGAACAAAACAATAAATTAAGTTCATTTTAGGAATAAATGTCATGAAACTGAAATCTCATTTTGTTCCTTTTTTTAATTAAAAACTCATGAGGTCACAAGGAAGAAAAGCTATAATAAAATAGAAAGAGACCACCCTCACAGGAATCCTTGTTTCAGTGAAGTACGTAATACAAAATTTGTGAATTTTAAACTTAATTCATCTAGATTATCAAATAAAACAGGCAAATGAAGATCCTGATATACTTCTTTAGTATAATTCTGGAAGGCAATTATGCGTGTGTGTGTGTCTTTATTTATAAGGAGCTACCAGACAATTTTCAAGAACATTCAGAGATGTAAAAATCTCACAGTGTCATTGGAAACTGAATCATCACTTGAGCCTAGTGAAACGGCTTTCCAGTGGCAGTGTGTGAACTTACGAATGTGTTTAGCATCTTTCTGTCAAGTTTTACTCATTCTTAATAAGTTTATGTCCCAAATGGTTGTATTGCTGCTTAAGTTATTTTGACATGGAAGAAAACACTTTAAAAATCTTGCTGTTCTTGTTGCAAGGAAAATGCTTGTCATTTGGAAATATAAGTTGAGGACTCAAACAGCCCATGTAAAAGCTTTTAGAATAAAAACTCTGTTTACTGTGCATTCTGCAAAGCGATTACATGCCAGCCCATCCTGTATTTGAGGCATACAAGACTAGAATTTCATAGAAAAATTGTATCAGAAATAGCCTCTAGCAGGTGCCAGAAGTCATCTATTTGCCCCCAGTAAAGTAGAAATAAATGCATGCAAGAGGGAATCCGAACAATCTCAATTGTAACTTATTTGAATTATCTTCCTGCTCCTCAGGTTTATAAAGAAAGTATTCTCAGCCGAGTCATTTCCAGTCAGGTGTTTGTTAAATGCCTAAAGTAGGCAGCATGAATATTCCCAGTCATCAGCTTCTGCAAAATTACTGTTCTCATCTTTAAAAAACCAAAATATTTAGCACTTTTGGCTGCAGAAGCAAGCCTTCTACACCTTAAGTTAGCTACAATCAATGTAGTAGATTCTTCAGTCTGCAAATAATTACCGTGTCCATTGTGCGTGACTTTCAAAAACAGCAGCAAAAGGCTACAAGATACGGGAATTGTCCTGTGGGTTTTTGACAAAACCTGACAATAAGTTCTTTTCCTTACATTATCATTCAGGAAGCTAAATGCTTGTCCTAGCCTGGGGCAGGGGGCATCACTCCACTTCTCTCTCCTCAGTCTTTAATATTAGCCCCCTATGTACAGACAGTAACTTGCCTTTGTAACTCTCCATTGTATTACACATTTCAGAAATATTGGAAAGGGAAAAAAATTGATACAGATGTTTTATTTACTTGGGATAAGAGGTAAAATACCTTTAAAATGAAGGTGGATCATTTTGGAAGGGAAGATAATCCCTTCCAAAAAGGATTACTGCCATTATATGACTCTGTTGCCTGCAACAGCAAGGCAACGTACCAGAAAAACCTGCCAAAACCTACACAAACCAAGCTGCTTACTCTCTACCACGTATCCATTATCTAGATTTTCATAATATTACCACTTTTTTCCAACTCAGCTGGCATTTGGAATGCTAAAGGCAACCACAGGTATTACACAGAAGACAGACAGAAGCAGACTACTGCTTTTCAGTTCTGATGCCTTAATAGCTGGCCACTTCATCTGTTACCATAAATAATATAACCCAGGGATCTCTGATTTTCCAACAGCTTTATTGAACTTGAGAACTTGAACATCTGAATATGTGCCTGAAATTTATGTAATTAAAAGGTTATTTGGTTTTTAGAAGAAATGAGGAACAACTCAGTCAAAAAAATGCCATCATATTCCAGAAGAAGGCACAGGACGAGGCTTTTCTGGTTTTGTTTTTAAATGAAAGTAACACATGTATTTATCATAAGCAACTTTTAGCTACAGGTTTGTGTCAGGCATATCTGCTCCTTCTACTTCCTACTACATCTCCATGAAATGAACTAGGGGTTTTTTGTTTGTTTGTTTTTTAATAGAGGTAGGCTGTATGTTTCCAGTCTGGGCAAGTTAACATTTTAAATGAAATAAAAAAGTACAACCTTAGTTTGCCCTGGTGACCTCTTAAAGAAACTGTGCTTTCCTCCAATATTCATAAACTGTAAAGAGAAAGGAAGAAAGAAGAAGAGGTGAGGAGAAACCAATACCTGTACTTGGTCACCATTTTCTTCATATCCACTTTGATTGTGAGACGTTCCCTCCTACAGCTGACATCTGACATTTTCACATCTGAAACAGTATGACTTGAATCATGCTCGCTATTGGAGGAATCTACTTTTTTCCTGGATTCCCCTTCCTTCCTTACTCTTTCCTTCGGCTTGTTTTTAAAAGATCTCAGATCAACATCCATTTTGGAAGAGTTAACACAAGCATCGCAGCCCTTCTTTGAACTATATTTAACAGGTACTTCCACGTGCCCTTCTTCAGTCCGTCTCGCTCTTCCACTGCTAAAGTAATCTAACTCTTTACTATTCCGGACACCCTTAGAAGAACCACATTTCTGGTCTTCCTGCTTCACATACTTCTGAGCTCTATCATCTGAAAAAAGCTTTTCCCCATACGGATGCCTGCGCCGTTTGTGACTGTATTCATAGGCTATCTTTGTCACAGAACCCTCCGAGTACTCCCGTTCAGCCGATCGGTGGGACTGGGCACCCAGATTTCTTTGTTCCTCCTTTTCTTGGTAGGGTGGAAAAGAACGTTCTTGCTTCCACTTGGAATTTCTTGCTACTTCTCCACCGTCATACCTCTCCATTTCTTTAGCCCTTTTAGACGTGTGCCCATATTCTCTGTAATCGTGATCTTCAGGATACCTGTGTTGACATAAAGCAATTTACACTTGCACTAGAGAAGAAAGCGAGAACTTATATGTGCAGAATGTTGGACAGCAGAATGCGTGGCAAGTTAACCCATAATCCCTCACGCCAAGGTACAGATGTGCAGGGGCTCTTAAGAGGGAAATATTATCCTTTCATACTCTAGCCATCAATACGATTTACTTAAAAGACAAATACTTCACTACTACCAGTCGCCCATAATTAAAACTATACAGTGGCCAACGTGTTTCAAGGTGGATATCTTCAACTATAATGAAAACAGACTTTCACTTGAGGCTTTACACCACAATACCCAGGTTTTAATTATTTTATTCCTATACCTCTTCTGTAAAGAGCTCCTTGCCGTAAATTCATCAGAAACTCTTCCGGGTGACTGACCATACTTCTCTTCATGTAACCTCTGATGCCTCAAGTCATCTTCATGCCATTTTCTTTCAAGTTTACATGAAGTCCCTAACGGTCTATGAAAAGGTTTCATTCCTTTTTCATTTCCAGTGACTTTGTAGTGCTCTAACATGTATCTTTCTTCCATTTTGTGTTGGTAAAACAGACGATCATGCTCTTTATATGGTATTTCCAAGTATTTTGGTGGTAACTGGCATCTCCTATTGCTTTCAGTTCTTTCAGATGAATGTGTTCTGTAGGGCTTATGACTGTAAGTATCTTCCATGGGAATTCTTTTCAGGTTTGGTGAAGGTGATCTATGTTCATATATTCTCTGGTGGTTATTTCTATGAGGTGCAAACCTGGAATTGCTTTGTCCATATTTTTCATCTTCTGTTCTCCAAGGCATAGGTTTCTTTGGGTCCTTACGAAAGCTTTTATATTCACAGTCATAATTAACATAAGCATGCCTTTGCCTATGGTGATCTGGACTCCTAAATGCTGGAGATAAGGACCTAAGGCAAAAACAAAATCCACTTTGAGTAGTCCCATAAAACGGAATCAACCTCTTAATGAAAGCATCTTTTCCCTAAGGAAGTATAGTTTAGTACACAACTTTAATCAACTGGTAAAACAATTAAAAGCAAGCCAAGATATTCAAAGTGTCATTTGCCTGGCTAGAGTATCAAGCTTACTTTTACCCCATTGCAAGTATTCATAGTAGAAATACCCACTCAAAACAGTAAGTCAATCATTTTTCTCCTTTGCATTTTTCATTTAAAACTAAAAATAATTTCATATATATGAAGTTTCCACTACACTGAAAACAACTGTTATACACATATTCACACTTCTCAAGTACTCCCTATCTTTTTCAGTGCCAAGAGAAAGAAAGAAGGACAAAAAGCATATAGAGAAATGGAAAAAAAAAAAAAAAAAAAGAAAAAACCTTTCAGGTTTTCTTGGCATGCTACAACAACCCCAAAAACAGATTGAAAACATTCTAAAATATCCTATTTAAAATGCCACACAGGCAGGCTTTTTCCTGCACAAAAGATCTAGTTTAGAAAGATGTTTTTGTCTTTTTGTGTAACTGTGCGTACATGTACATACATGCATATCTATGCACTTCCACACTTATTGCAGCTTTTGCTATTAAGGATTCAATTGCTAAGATCCACTCAATTGCATCACTCAGCTTCGCATTTGCACCTATAGTTACAGAAATGAAAGCAACCTGTTAAGAGTTTTTAGCCAAAATCTCCTTAAATTAAAAAAAAAAAAACAACAGCACAAGCCACTAGCAAGAGCCAGACAGTAATCTCAGACACAACAGTCCTGCTTGTATTCATCACTGTACACTCTAGATATACTCTTTAATAACAGATCGAAAGAAATAAGTTGAAAAAATCAAGGAAGTCACTTTGTACATATATTGCAAATGTGCAGTTTGGCATAACTATTTGCTCCATTTCTGCAAATTAAGCTCAAACTAGGAACCACAGATCTTCATAAAACTGTAACGGCTAACTTCCAATAGCAACCATACTGCTGCTACCACCCCATGTTGTTCTGGTTAAGGCTTGCATTTTAGTGAGAATTGGGGCATTCCTCCCTGCCATTCACTCAAAGGACATATTCACAACTGTCAATCTAGTATGGAAGCAGATAGGATTTCTCTTTTTAAAAACAAAGAAAACCACATTTTTCTGTGTTAACCAACACACTCCCTTGGTCTCAGTCATCACAACTCAGTTTGTTTAGAAAAGCAACCCAAAACCAGCAAAAAAAGTAGTTTCATATGACACACTACTAGCTCTTGAAAGCTTAAAATTGTGTTCCAGCCTCCTAGTTTTAACACCTCAAATTTGCATTGCAAGTCCTA
The DNA here is from genome assembly GCA_013397275.1 of Burhinus bistriatus. Taxonomy (NCBI): domain Eukaryota; kingdom Metazoa; phylum Chordata; class Aves; order Charadriiformes; family Burhinidae; genus Burhinus; species Burhinus bistriatus. The sequence continues at coordinate 89,192 of VYXH01001139.1, forward strand.
AAACTTAGGCAGGTAACTAACGGCATGAAGTAACCTGGATGTTATTCTGGTGACATACATCAATGACATGATACTAAGCTAGTGTCCAAAGAGAAGGGCACTGACTCTCATGTTTTCAGTTAGCTTCATGCTGCAAGGTATATCTAACTGTGCTAAAGATCAATTTGCAAATCAGCCCCAAAGGCTCAGAAAGCCTGAGGTGTTTGAAGTAAGAATTTTTTATTTTTTTTTAAACAGTCAATCTGGCCCTCCCTGTAGACCAAGAGGAAAACCAGGAGAGAGCTACAGACATTAAGTGCACCAGGAGGTGTTTGAATAAAAATAACCTTAACTAGTTTGGTGCTTGGATTTTGTGCTTAAGGTAGTTCCAAGTCCCTAAACATGCAAGCTGAACAAGGTTCTTGGCAGACAGCAAAACCTTAACACCTCCACCTTAAAAAAAAAAAAAAAAAAAAAAAGAAAAAAAGAAAAAGAATCATAATGAAATTGCAAGTTGGAAAAAAAATTGCAGAAGCCTTTCAGTTTGGAAAACAAATTATAATTTATAGAATACACTTTAAAAATTGCAGTTCTGGGTGTAATTTTCCTTCTTTTACACAAGTTTTAAGTCCTAGTTACAAAACCTTATATAGAGCTACATTTCAGAACACAAGTTATAGATAAATATTTACCTTGGTTTCCATCGCGGTGATCTTGATCTAGATCTTGTCATCTTCTCTCACGTGTTTATGAGTTTCTTCAAGCTGTAAAAATGATACAATTTACTAGTCTGATAACAGAATTGCACTACAAATTGCAGCAGGGAGAGTTGTTTTTAACAAGTTCAGTATTTGATGCTTCAAGGTTGGGGTGAGGCATATTTTCAGAATGTTTTACCTCCAATTCCCATTTTAAGGCAAGTAATTTTTTTCCTAATTGCTGATCTTGGAACACAGCTTATTTTCTTTATAAATATTTAAATATTTGACCATTGCTCCCTTTTTCTCTCCATTTTGTGATGCTGTCTATTCATTATTTTTAAGTGTTAATCTCACAAGCAAGCTGCAGCAACTGAAAAAATGCTGTAATTGTTAGTATGCATTAAATGTTATAGAGATTATTAAAATCAAGTTTACAGAGAAAAATGTATTTGCATAGAGTTATATTCTGAACTTCATATATACTGAGCTTCAAACTTGTAATATACACTGATATTTTTACATGGTTACAAACCTCCTGTAAGCTTTAACTGCTCCATCAAGTCTCAACTGTTGCATCATCACACACTTCATCCAAATAAAACCATGTACAAAAGATCACTTTTCATTTTTATACTTAACTTGTTAATAGCCTACTACCTAGACACACATTTAAACAACCAGTGGAGGTACTATGACAGAAGCAACTGCTCCTGAAATCTGGAATTAGCTCTGGGCATCCCTTCTCATTAAAGCTGTGGAAGAACAAGAAAAAATAGTGCAATCTACCCTTCTTGCTCTTCTTTGCAAAGATACTAGAAACTTGGAAAATAATGAAGAAAGGATGCAACTCACCAGTAACGTAACTGGTAAACAGGAATGGAACTGATTAGTCATTATTTAGCAAACACAAGGATTAAAGCAGAGTGAAATTATCAGGTAACTGGTTAAAAGTTGGAATTTGGACCACATGCCCATGTCTACAGCTCCTAATTACCACAAGATGCTGTAAAGGCCAGATATATAAATAGACACAAAACCAGATCCATCAACAGCTCTGAAATTAATGAGCAACCAGTCACCTGAAACTGGAAGAATACAGCCAGGTCAATGTCACTCTATACATGCTCTGGCATTTTCTGTAATTATTTGTTCACAGATGCTCATGAAGACAGAAAACTAGTCTGGACTGGTCAAGTACGGCCTTTGTGACACTCCCAGTGCTCAAATAATTTCTTTAATCGAGTCTTTTACTTGACCAACTCAAATTGAAAGGGAAGGAAAACCAGCAAGCTTTAAGGCACAGAAGAAGCCTGGAGAAGTAGGCATGCACCCATATGCCTGACCCATTGCCTCGCCCACCCCCTAATTGTTCAAATAAAATATTACCCCTTGCTCTACCTAATTTTTTTTTTTTTTTTTTTTAATGATTAGCTCATGACTAAAACAGCAGTATCTTAGAGAAGGATGTACAGCATGCTTCTAATGTCTGCCACCACAGGCAGACATTAGACAAGCCATCTACTACATTTCAGAGTGATCCTAGAAACATTCACTTCCTGCTCATTAAGTTGCACGATAAGCTATCCGGACAATTATTTGCAAGACATAGCAACAGCATAGTTCTGGAGAAAACTCTTGAATTCATTTTTTTAAAATCTCAAAAGTCTCCTGTTTACCATAAAAGTATTTGCTCTGCAATGAGTCTTTCCATGTGACAAGGCATGAAGTTCTAAGAAGTGTTGCAAGAGATAGTGAGGCAAAAAACAAATCAACCCCAAAGCACCCCAAAGACAGCATATAATATTTGTTCCCTGAACTTTCAAATATGAAGTTAGCATTGCCTCTTAGATCCTAAAAAGCATATATCTGAGGATTGCATAGCACAAATTAACTTCAGGCCCGTTGCTTAAGATTATATTAGCCAAAATTAAATATGATGCTCCAATGCCAGTACTCCTATTATTTTTCAAAGGAAAGTAATATTGTGACCAAAACATTTTCCTATTTATCACCCATAAAAACCAAACATTACCAAGCTGAACAGTATTTCAGAAACAAAAAAACACATCTGCTGGCTAACACATTTCAAAAAGAGGTGAATGTCTCACAAGCTTCAAAGATTCACTACTACCCTCTCTTCTGGTAAACTTTAGAAAGTGACAGTGTTTTTTACATGCCATTCAAATTCTTTCTTTCTATCTTCCCTTCAGTTCTGAACTTTATCCTTCATTTTCAAGTGAGTATGTAAGCACCATAACGACAAAAGTACCATTAAACCCCACCCAACCACCATACAGAACTTGATCTGCCAGGTTCTCTCATTGCAGACTGATCAAGCTAGAAACTGAACATACAAAATGAAAAGATTCCTTATTCTTTCGAGACTGGCTAAACAATTGTACTAAAAGCATGAGACGGACTGTGACAGCATGTTCTAGATCTTGCCTTAGGATAAAGAGGACTACTGTAATTTCCAATGAAGACATTCCTTTTGTTTAGTGGAAAGAAAGCGTTCATTTGTTTCAATGCATCTCCTAAAAAAAGTGACCCACACAATATGATTTCCTCACAGCGAGATTCAAGATGCAATATGTAGCATACGAAGGCAGCAGACACTCAACCCCAATCAAGACTCCCAGTGTAATACCAGAATCACAGACTTTGTAAGTGTGTTGCTAAATTCAGGTTTAAATCATCTCACCTAGACCAGCAATACAGTTCCACACCAAAAGCAAGCTTTTCGTAGGATAGTCCCAGGTAGCAAGCCTGTCTCTAGCAAAATTACTTGAATCAAGTGAAGGCCCTATGGTTCCCAAGTCAGCCATCCAGGTGCTTGTGAAAGGCCAGGTCATGTTTGAGCAGAGGCGCCAGGACCTGCAATGCTCTGGATTCTGAATGTCACCAAGTCCTCCTGCTGTACTTTATGGGATGTTGTCACTACGAAAACATGAAGAACTATTTTTTTAACTAGGAAGCAATATTATCAGGTTCATAGTGCTACTTATGTTTGTTGTGTTACAACAATAAGTGACTCATTGGAAGAGTTATAAGTAACTGTGCTTAGATAGTTTTTAAATATTAATGGGAACCCCACCTTTTATTTTTCTTTTCCTTGACTTTTGGAATTGAAATCAGACAACTTCCCTCCTGGAGGAAACGGCCTCAAGCCTGCTGCTAGCTCTCCTTTGATTCCACCCTGAGAGATCAGTGCTTTGACAAGCACAAAATTCTTGTAGTATCTATCTGCTACAAACCTAAAAGGAGTATCTTGATAGGAGTAACTTGAAAATTACCAGAAATTGTATGGGATGTGCCAACCTGAACACAGGTTCTTCCAGAAAGTCTATAAATTTTTAACTACTTGCTCTCCTGAACAGAACAATCTTCAGTCTCCTTGATTTTCTCCAGCATGAAATACAAGAAATCACAAATGACTGCAGTCATCCAGCTGAATGGAGGGGAACCGGAGCTCCTCCTAATGCAAACAGCCCCACACCAGCAAGCCCCAAACAGCTAAAACCTTGCAGCTAGAGCACAGACTACGCAGAAATAGTTAACTCTCCTGTAAACAAACCATAAATGCATGGACTGCTTTACATGCCTTTTGGGTGCCTCACCAACACTTTGTCTACATCAGATCACAGAAGAAACCCTATGCAGGACATGCAAACGGCAGGTCAATAGTAGTAGTGCTCACCATCAAGAAGCTGCTCTTCAATTGCCATTTCACCTGTAGTGAAGGGCGATGTAATTCCTCACCCGGATTGCCCGACCACCATTACTTCCCAAATCTTTTAGAGGAGGAAGGGATAAGCAAGTCTTTCATAGGTTGGGTCACACAGCAGACAGGAGGACAGACACTGACTCTTGCTGCAAAAACTACGTAGCTCACTATTCTCTCACTCTGCCCAAAAAGATAAGGAGCAGCTGCAAGCTTTTCATTGACAGTCCTCTAGGAGGGGGATCAATTGAAAGCTGCAAGGGACACACCAAAGCATGTACTGCTGCAGTGTCTGTCAAGAAAGAGAAACCAGGAATTGAGAGTCTCAACACCAAGACAGCCAAGTATTTGACAGAAATACAATCAAATTAAAAGTTCAGCAGCAATCCAGACTTTAAAAAAAAAAAAATCTTGAAGTCTGCAATACAGAAAGCCATTTAGCCTATCCTTAAGTGGAAAGTACACAACTGGCAACTTTTCCAATAGGTAAGTTAAAATAGCCAATTCAAAGGCTGTCTCATGCAGCTCCCACCCCAAGCAGGACACAAGCCTGGCATGTTCTTGCTCATTCAGCTTCCAGGCAAATCTTATCACCTCCACCAGTAAATGCCCAGGAAAGAGCATAAGAACAGAGAAATATCTCCCAGCAAACCAGCCTGAACATTTCTGAACCTGCAACAGGACCTCACATCTCCTTTAGCCAATGCTGGCTTGGTACCATCCCAGTGCTGCGCTAGGCCATGCATACACCCATTTCTCACCAATTTTTCTACTAAACACCTTTAACCTCAAAACCACAGCTCCCAGCTGGCACCTTCATCCACCACCCCCAGGCCTGCAGGGGCCAGAGGAAGGATGTCACAAAATATGCAGCACAGCCCTGCTCCATGCTCCAGTATCACTGCCCCAGAACCAGAGAGGTGCCTGGAGCCGAGCTACAGCTCTGCCAGCCCTGGGAGGAGATTCCCAACTCCAGGCACATCGCCTCAGGGCAGGACGTATGGGACAGGTTTGAAAACTATAAGCTAGAACTGCTGTTTAAGTCAAGGACACACATACCCCAGCTGAGGCACTTCTAAACCACTCCCTCTTTTGGACAACACAGCAGGTAACACATCAATGCAAGTGACCGAGATCTGAATTTCCATCCTCAGTTTCCTCACAGCTCTCCAATATTCAATGAGTGCTCTTTTTGATTACAGATCCCTTCTCCTGCACTTTTGTCACTCTCTAAGCACCTTCCACGTCTCCAAGGTTATGCTTTGAATCCCCAAAATATTTTGTAGCAGGTCTTGTGGCACCACCCCCAGGTCACCGCAGCCTCACAGCCTAAATCCTCACCACCAACATCACCAGGGAGATGACAGGGCTATTCCTTCCCCCCGCTCCTTCATTTTTCCTTTTTGTTGCCATGCTATATTTACCAAATTTCCTGATCTGGTCCACAGCATCCCCCCAGGCAGCTGTGGCAGCACGGCTGGGAATTGTGGGCAGTGATGGCAGGAGGCAGCACCATGAGCCTGCGCTCCTGCCAAACGTGCCATGACCCAAGGAGCACAGCGATCTCCAATGCTCCTGTTCCTCTACTGAGAGCCAGGGCCTCCCCAGCACCAGCAGCACCCCTCCAGCCTCCCAAAACCGCAGCCACTGCGGCTTTAAAGAACTTTTTGTCCTCCGTCTCAGCTTCATGCTTTTTCTTTGGCACGAGCTGGGGAAGGCAGGCTTTACGCAGGTTGTATCCCAAATACCAAGGATCATTAACAGACAAGCAGGCCGCATGCTAGCGAGGTAACCATCCCACGCAGGGGCAGCATGCAGGCATCACTCTCCTCTGCTTGCTAAGCAGAATAGATATAAAAATGATTGTTCCCCCTTACACTCACAGTAGGATGAAGACCTACTACAGAAAGTACAGGCCTAGCTGGAACATACAGTATTTCTTAATGGACGACTAAACAAATTTTAAGTAATTCCTAGGGATACATAGAAAGTATACCCCTGCCCCTGTGCATTTCAGCAAAAGAATAAAAATAACTGAGTAGATCTACTGAGCATGTAACGAGTTCAGTGTGCTCTCATTTAAAACCAACCCATTTAATAACACTAATTAGCAGGCGATGCCTCACCTTTGCAAAAGAACAGATTACAATGCAACTTGGAAAGACTGAGCAGGATAAATCTGTATCACGTAATAAATTAGGTATTTCACTCTCAAACAACCCTTTTTGGGGTTTTTTTTTGTTTGTTTGGGTTTGTTTTTTTTTTTTTTACACAAAGAAAACACAACCCATAAACATACTTGTGAGCCATTTCTATAATGCATTGAACTAGAGGCCTTTAACACCTGTCTATTACAGAGCCTTAAATGTCACAGCACCATCCCCAGCCGCTTCTGCCTACCAGTTTCTAAGGGGATGCCAGAAGTGCATTAAATCCACCCCTGTCATAGTCCCAGAGACAAACCACAACAACTTCCTGCCTACTGAAAGCTCTCCAACATATTCAAACTGTAACGGAGACCTTTGCTTTTTCACCTTAAGTCACAAAAACACCAGAAAGCCTGAAGAAACCCCTTATTTATTCAAAATCGGCAGCGCTGCCAGGAGGCTGGGAAGTCCGGGCTGCCTTCCCCAGCCACACCGGAGAAATGAGCCCTTGCTGGAAGACTCCCAGTACATTTCCTCCCTTCCCTGCAGACAGCAAGCGCCTGCTGCCACCTGAGAGGAAAAGCAAACCTAACTGCGTGCAACCACGTCGCTCGCCAGCTTGCTGCGACACCAACCCAGCCTATGATACCTCCTGACAGGTGAACACCCACAAGGCAAGACTGCACCGAAATCAAGCCCATCTCATCACAGCGCAGGCGGAGAGAGAGTTGGTTTGATCACTCTTACAAAAGCAGTGGCAGAAATACCAGTTATTTTGCTGAAGGCAGATGTGGAGGAGTGCATGGACACTCATTAAGACAGACAGCTGTTTATCAGGGTAACAGGGTGTGCCTCTAAAGAAAGTTAAATTATTTCAGCTCACCTCATCAACACCAATATTAAAAAAAAAAAAACCCAACCAGAAAAAATCCTCATAGCTTCTGATGAGTCCTTCATAGTGGAAAGATGAAAACAAGGGGAAAGACTTAGTCATGCGTGTTCTCTGCCCCTCTCTGCCCAGCCCTGTGTCTCACAGCCTGCCACAACGTGGCTTCTGTTACCAGAGATCCTTCCATGCCTTTTGCATATTTCTTCCCCTCCCTTCCTGGCATCCTCTTCCACGCTCTTCCTCCAGCAGTCCACACCCAGCAAAACTTTCACAGAAGATTCACTTTTCCTTGAGGCCCACAAACACACAAGGTAAGCAGGTAATTAAAATCTCCCAGCAATTTGAGTAGCCTTTGTTTTAAACCCTTGTAATTTAGGAATGTAAACTATATTTACAAGTGACTTGGGGCATGTAAGAATTGCAATAAAAATTAGGTGTTGCTGTTCTGGATGGAGCTGAGCCAAGTAAGGAGACTGCTATCACTGATTCCTCCCAAGACATTACCGCCCCCTCAGATGTGTATTAATAATTGTGCATAATCAACTAAACCAACCAAAGAAGTATTGGAAAACACAGATTTAGTCAAATCAGCACCAACTCATCTTGCTTTGCTTTGATTCAATCCTGAAAATATCTTAAGCTAAACCAAAGACACACTGGAACTATGATATGACTGCTATACAAAACCTGTACCGCTTTAAGTTACGATAAACACACTAACCGGTGTAAATCTGTGTGTAGCCACATACAAATTACTAGGAACAGGGACTGCTGGTATTTATGGCTTGCTCGTGTCTGAGGAAAACGCTGTCCTTCCAGTAACAGCACGCAGCAACCTCAGCTCTGCCCTGCTGCTCGCCCAGCATGATCACAGCAACATGGGTTTTCTGGAACCGTCAAGACATGGGGGGCACGGCGCTGACATCCCCTACAGCATTTCATCACCCCTGCCCCGAGCTTTGCTCCTGGCCCTCCCAGACCTCGCTGAACACAGGAGCTACATGCATCGGACCGCAAAACACACAGGCATTAGTTCCAGTGTGTCTTTGGTTTAGCTTAATATCTTTTCAGGATTGAGACAAACCAAAGCAAGATGAATTGGTGCTGATTTGACCAAATCTGCGTTTTCCAATACACAATTATTCATAATCAACTAAGAGAGAGGCGGGTGTCAGATGCTGCTGCTCCAGGCTACCCAGGCATCAGCAGATCCAAGGTGGGTTCAGCAGAATCCCTGCTGACCTCCTGTCCCGGCAGCACCCGCTGCCGCCGGCCAACACCTCCCGGGTCAACGCGGGGAACAGAAGCGGCGCCTCCCGCACACCCACTCACCCACCCACCCACCACCTCNCCTCCCGCCCCGGTGCGGCCTCACGCCCCGATGCCGCCTGTCCCCGCCCTGGCCGCCGTCCGTCCGCCCAGGTTGGGCGCTCTCGGAGGGAGACACCGGGCAGCTCCGTGCCGGCCACTCGTTGCCG
>VYXH01001139.1:99671-191793 GCA_013397275.1 Burhinus bistriatus
CCCCAGCCCTTGCCAGGGGGTGTTCGGAGCTCTGAGGAGCCCCTTAGCTGGAAAGCCCCGTGAAGAGCAGACCCCACCCGTGACACGTCCCGCCCGGCCCCACCGCGAGCCTCGGGGAGCGGCTGCCAGCTCCCGAGGGCGGCCGGAGCGGGGCAGGCCCGGAGCGCCGGGGTTTGCCGGGGAGGCAGCACAGCCGCCGTCCCAGCGGTCTGGGGCAGGACCAGACGCCTCCCCGAGGCCTTGCGGCCCGGCCCGACAGCGAACCCGCCCCCCTGCGGTGCGGGCGGTGAGGCCGCGCACCGCCCGGGCAGGGGCGGCCTCGGTGCTGCCCGCCGGCCGGCAGGTGGGGCGGCCGTGGCATTCCCTTGTCAGGGGATGCTGCTGCCAGGCCCGAGGCGCCTCTAGCAGGGCTCGGGTGGGTTTTTTTAAGTTCCTGGAGTGGCCGTCCGAGTGTGTCCTGCGGCACCGCAGCGCTCTCCTTCCCTGGGCGACGGGATGGATCCCGGGGATGTGAACGCTCTCCTCTCCAGGCGGCCGGGGCGCCCTGCCCCGACGGTCGGTCACTCACGATACCCAGCAGGCCGAGCGGGTTCGGCGTTTGAGTGAGCGAGTTTTCTCTTCAGGAGCTGTAAGCAGCAGGAGCACACACTGACGCGTCCTGAAGCCCTTTCGAAGCGGAGTATCTTTTTTATTATTTTTTTTTTTTTATGGTAGAAAACCGCTGAGAAATAGATTCAAAGGTCACACAAGACCACATGCAAAAGGAGGCACTGGTGCTACCTGGGTTACAGTAGGCATCTGAGGCGGTTGGTGAAGGATGGTGAATGCTAGTTCAGTGCGTTGTCTGATCAACTCATGAATATAAATTTGACTCGGATCAGATGCAGGCACACGCTTTTGTTTTAGACCAAGCACAGAATTGATCTTGGTTTTGTGTTTTTACAGTAGCTGCAGGAAGATGGGCGATAGCTGATACAGCATCGTTACAGCAGCACAGGCAGACGATACCTGATCTGGTATAAAGCTTGCCAAAACCAAGTTAGCCTGTCAACATTTTTTTTTTAAACAAATTAATTTAAGCCCCCAAAAGAGCCAGAGTCAGCACTTTCTGATACGTAGACTTGACATTTCTGACCCAGCTGAGAGCCATAGTGCTGCATTTCCTTTGCCATCAAACCGTGGCCTAACAGGGTGAAGTTAGATGTTTCTATCTACTGGATAAAGAGTGGAGAGGAAGGGTTGCCTACTGCTGGTGCCTTAATTAGATGTACTTCAAAGAAATGGCCTCAGTTCCCTTATGTCCCGAATACCAGCTTGGGCTGCCAACTTCGGCTATCCTTCAAACTTTTAGCTGCTGACATCTTCTTGTTCTCCTTTTATAGGACTGATCTCTTAGCAGAGCGTTATCTTCTGATCTCCATCTTCTCAACCTTGGCAGAGTTGCTGTAGGTGGGCTGAGGGGTCCCTCTTTACAGCTGTAAATCTGGTTGCTGTCTTTGAGCGTCCGCAGGATCCTGCTTGGTTCCTTAGCCCCTTTTAGACTAGCTCAAACACGAGGAGGAAACCTGCATGGTTGCCATACAAAATAATTTCCTGTGTCTTCACAGAAACACTTGGACATTTTCATAAGAGAAACCTATAGAAGTGTAAGATTATTTTTAAATTTAGTAATAGATCTTCCCAGTTAGAAGGGACTGCAAAAGATTTACTGAACTATATGGCATAGAAATGCAGTGGCAAGCTGCACTAACCAATGTTTGCTTCCTCTTCGCTGTGTTGATATTTTCGTTAATAGGAGCTCAGGGTGAGATCTGGGCAGAGCGAGCTTTAGATGGAGTGAGCGAGACTGAAGCAGGGAGATGCCGTTAACCTGCACTTTCCCAAAGAAACCTGGGCCAGCCGGGGCGGGCTCAACCAGATAACGGGGAGTACCAGTTTGGCAGACCTCTTACAATACGCGGGATGATCGCTGTATAGGTAGCTATAGTTTCATTTGCAAGAATAGGAAAATCAAACGAACAGAAAAAAGATTCAGTTTTGTTCCCTGCTTTGGCTGGTGTAGTAGTTTGCCTGTTGTCTGTGTGTAGGGCAGGCTAGTGCTGCCCCAAAACTTAAAATTAAGCAGACACCTCACTTGAAGCAAAAACTGGTCCAAAGCACTAAGTACAGACAACCCACCTCTATGTGCATATGATAAACTTCTACATTACATAAACTAAATTATTAAACTTCATTATTAACCTATTTACTTGAGTTCACCTCAGATGGTCTTGATCCAATATACGTTTATCCTGATGGATAACAGGATGGATACTATCCTGGTGGATAGTAAGTACACATGGGTCTCAATGGTTGGGACCGTGTAGTCTAAGAAAACAAGAACTTAAACACACTTTACAAATTAAATTAGTATTCAAAGCAGTGTCTATTAGTAGTTCCACAGCGTTCTTATTCTCCATCTCTAAATTGTGAAGGCTATTCTATTGCACAAGACTTGGCAATAACTGCTTATTAAGACTAATTATTTTAATCTATTTCCATGTTTTTTTCTAATTAAGCATCATTAAAATAGAGAATAGCTTTCATATTCCTTTAATGTTTAATTTAGTAAACATTCCCCTTTGGAGAGCACAGCTACGGTTTGCATGCCAAGTACTTGGAAGTGATGCATAGAAGTCACCTAGAATTCAAAGGCAGAAACTAGCCCTCGATAGCAGACAGATCTTGCGTATCTGTTCTTTCAAGGAGGCATTTCGTTTTCCATATAAACCATTACTATCGGAGCTGAACCTCACTGAACCATATTATGTTAATTTTTTTTTTTTAAAGTGGAAATAAAACTTTCCTTGATCCCTGGCAAGGTCAGGAACAGAAGCAGGCAGAGCAAGGGAGCCCGAGCTGGGCTGGGAAGCGCTGCCTGGGCTTTCCCACACTGCCAGGCTCACCACCACAGCAGCAGCTGCTGCTGAATGCCCGTTCTCCACTGAGGTGGACCAGATAAATGAAATTAAAACCTTCTTGCAGGGAGTGAGTTACCTTGGTTATCATACACCATTCGTTTTGGTGCCTGCAGACAGAGCCCGTGACTGGCAATATGCCGGCGCAGCGAGAGAGGGTCTGGTGGAGCCAACATCTGCAAAGGCACGATCCACCATCAAGAACTGCTGTCCAAGGGTAATCATGGTTTTACCAGCCAACCTCTCATAACATCTAAAGGAAAACTTTTCGTTTGTACTTCGCTACCTTATTAAACCTCCTGATAAGACTTGCAAGGCTTCCTTCACTTTGATCTCTGCTTTTGGAGGAGTTTCACATTTATGCTTTCTTCTTCCACTTCTCTCCCACCCCTACCCCTTAGTGCAACCAGGCATTTTTTTCTTCAAGTTTTATCAAAATACTTTCACCAAACCATAAAGCATGTCTCCTGTCTTGAAATGAGAGCGAGCTGCCTAATTCTTTGCAGGCACACTGCTCATTTGCTTCTTCTGGTAATAATAATAATAATAATAATAATAATAATAATAATACTTCTATAATTCAGTGGAACAAAATTAGCTAAACCTCTAAGACCCCAGCAAATGAGTGTCAGCTTTTTCTCTTACTTTATAGAAAATGAGATACTGATGTTTAGGTCAGCTCCTGAGGTTACTTGTCAAAATAACTTCAAATCTCTAACACCTCATCTAGACAAGGCAAGAATTTGGTCCAAAATAAAGCAAAAAACTCCAAACAAGTTAAATTGTAAGAACTTTATTTGGCAGTTTTCTGTGGAACTGTGGTATTTTTTCCAGTCTAGCCTCGGAGCAACAAACAACGCTTCTCTCCTTAATTGAGGAAATAAGTCCTACATTATTTAGCATTGAAATTTAAGGAAAGCTGTAAAATAATAGTTTAATTAAAACCCGAAGGAACGTGAGAGGATGACTGACTGCGTGACTTGGCTCCAGTAGTATCACCAAATTACTCTTTAAAAAGAGCCTTTAGTGAGGCCGGGCTCTCGTGATGTAATGACGCCCGTAATGTTTTATTTATGAGGTTATCACGACTTTCCTGTAACAACATGTGAAAGTGTGCTGTTGCCGCTAGGCGTACGGCCCACGTAAACTCAGTAGGATTTTGGCAACATACCAGTGCAAACAATCTCAGTGTATGAATTAACACCAACGTGTGACATAAATACAGTAACAGGATTTTAAAAGCGAAGGCTTTGAACCAGGCTTTTCACCCAAAAGGCACAGCAGATAAATTTGAGGAGGAAGGCAGAAGCACAGAAAGGCTCCGTTTCTTCGCCTGCGCAAGAGCCTGGTCTTGGAAAGGTGACAGAAGGAGAAACTGCAGTGAAACGGCAGGATGAGAAGTCCAAGGAGGGATCAAGTTTTAAAATGTCCAGCTTGCCAGGATGTTGTGGGCATGACTGATACCAATTTGTCTGAGGACTTTTAATAGTAATTACGTGGTAGTAAACATGTGCAAAGTATCTTAGCATCTTCATCGACCGTTACCTTCACCCATCCTGCTTCCTTCCCCTCATTCCATCAACTCATTTATTTGCTAAATCCACCAGCAGTTTCATTTGCTACAGGACACTTTCTGCTCTAAAAACCAGCACTGGCCCAAGAACATCAGCATAAATTTACCTTGTAAAAACGTAGGTTAGAAATGCAAACGTTTCTTGCCAAAAAGGAAAGAAATTCTGACCCAGTCTTCACCTGGGGAAGTTTTAGCCATTTCTGACCAGGATTATATTAACTGCCCGTGCCAGTGGTGCTTCATTGCTGTCCCCTACACGCTACTGCAGATATTCAGTCTCCAAGAGACTCCTCAGATTTCTTGTTTCTCTGCCAGCTGTGGCACGGGCAGTCTCCGTCCAGGAACTGAGAGAACAAACTTATTCCAGCAGGCAACCACCAGAATTTGTATTCTCTTGGATTTGGGTATTTGAACTGATTTAAGAAAAGAAAAAGAAGAAAAAGGAAAGAGTGAAAATGGTTCTTGAGATCCCACACCAGGAAAATTAGGAATAACTCCATAGAATTTATTGGTATAAACCTCCACAGCGCTGCATATTTAAGGTGCTAATAATGATATTTCAACAATGTTGTCACATGTTTTAAAAAAGATAATTTATTCTGAAAAGGGATGTGTGAACATAATGTTAATATGGTGTTACAGATATTGCCCTGATCCTGCTTACTGTGCTGCTCATGTACTGAATTTGGTGAGAGTGGCTGGTATTTCTAGAAAAAAATGAGGAAATACTGTCAGAGTAATTTCCCTGGTTGTGAACATCTCTCACACCCATTAATTTTTTTCTCCAGCTATGTAATTTTATGGTTTTGGGTCCATTCCTGTACAACATCAATCACCTGCAACTGCCATTGACTTCAAGTTCTTCCTTTTAGACACAGCAAGAAGATACGGGCAATAATGCAAAGCTTCTGGTTTGAGCTATTCACGCAACTATTTTAAAAACTTACTCTTAGAGCAAGGACTTCATAGATCACGCAGCACATTGTCTACCATTTCCTTCTAGTCATTGAGTCTTTCCTGCATCATTGTTGTTTTTTTCTCTGGAAATCATTAAGGCTTGATTTCAGCAGGGATACACATCTATTTTTGTAAAGCTCCCAAGTGAACATCGCACACTAGTTTCCAGAGCATTTATTTTGATCCTGCAAATTGCAGGCCTCAGGTAATTGTCAAACCCACTACTTAAAAACATTACTACCTCAGTCTTGAATCATTAGAAATGCTATGAAACGTATACAAGCTGGAGAACAAACAAGGCGACCGAGAAGAAAACAAGTGTCAAAAATTATTCTGGTGGTCAAGAAACCATTTTCTTATACTTTATGTAATTACTTTAAAAGCTTGAACATCCTTTCTCTTAGTGTTTCTGCCTGCAATTTTAAGGGCTTTTACACTTAACGTGTTGCTTCAACAGACAAGTTAAATTGGCCAACTGAGTGAATAGCATCATCTACTCTTCAGCTGCAGGAGATCGTAAGGATAAGATAAATGATGGGATAAAAAAGTGGGGGAAAGATGAACATTGTGGCTCATGGTGTTCCGGACTGATACTATTGCCACTAACAGCAATATCAAAAATGTATCTGAGTATCTTAAGGTTTCTATTATTTTTAAGTGTATGTATTCTGGAGAAATTGAATGAAGTTTAAAACAGTTTTTCTTCAGATTAAGAAGAAAATCCAGAAAAAATTGCATTCAGTAATGATATGCATTATATTTTCCAGATTTTAGCATAGTGGCCCAGCAGTAATAAGCTTTTCAGAATTTAATGTTGATACTGAAAACTAACATCCCCCAATATCAGGCAACTGCCATTTATGCGTATGTGTGCACACCTACACAACAGCAGCATAGGTGAACAACCACTCTCCACGTTTTTGGAGGCCACCAACAGCTTGAACAACATTGTTTTAAAACAAGAGCAAATGAAGAGAGTTTTCCAGTCTCTACCTTGTTCTTGCAAAGGGAGGGAGAGGGGAGGAGCAAGGAAGAAGTTCCGCAGTTCACTCCAGCAGGAGAAGGAGCAGCGCATCCCCACTGATCCACTTGTGCCGCAGTGTCCCTCTTGTGCAGGATATGGACCGTGGCTTAGAGCAAACAAGCAGCAGACCTCACAGAGTAAACAGTCTTCAGTTTTTGAATATTAAGCTGTTTACATTCTAATATGGGGAAATGACCACAGTTTAAACCTTTATGGGAAGGATGTCTTCTACTAGGGTTTCCAGGCTGCCTTGCAGCGCTGAAGCCCCAGCGGTGTCCTGGGATCCCGGGCTCCTCTGACCAGTCGTGACCGATGCTGGAGATGGCACATGGGGCTGAGGAGCAGTAAGAGGTGCAGTGCCACACTGCCGATACCTGAAATACAAGCGGGGTGGTGGCAGGGGCGCCTGAGCTGTATATGCTGGCGAGGCTGGGACCATGGTGGGGTGGGAGGCAGGGAGACGTGCTGCTCTCTTTTTGAGCGGTGGCAGAGGGGAGATCCCCACCCCACCAGCCGAAGTAGCAGTCTGTGCTACTTCTGCTGCTTTCTCCGCACATATAATTTATACAATTACAGGAGTGCAGATGATTTTCCCCCCCTTCTATCTCTTCATCACTAGATGAAAATGCAGCCTGGGGGTCCAGATCCACCCCTCAATGATGCCATTTTGTTTTGAAATGAACTCACTGGGGAGCCAGGAGGTCTGCTCAGGACCTTTGCTGGGGCCTGAGACAAGCTTTGGGTGTCATTTCCCAGGGCAACACCACACAAAGTGCTGAACCTAATCAGAGAGCTACTGGGATGCCCAATGACCTCACAGGTAGTATTTATTTATGTAGTTATACTAGGTATTGAAAATAAATCTGGGAAAGGACATTAGCACTGTCCGATTCTTCTTGGTGTGTACAATCCTGTTTTGAAGGTCACTTTATAGAAGTAATCTGAAAAAAAAAAATTCCATTCATCCATTTATAAATCCATTTATAAAAATCCATTGAAGGATCACTGATCTACTCTTTTTCTTTTTTTTTTTTTTCTTTTTTCTTGCTGCGTCTCACAGCTTGATTCTCAAGTACTTTACAGCAGAAAAGCTCTCCCAAGGACTTGTGTGAATCACTAGTGATCCTTCACCACAGTTTCAAGACCACTGACAAATTAAAAGTAAAGCTCATTGTGCAGACTTGAATCACAGCAGCAAACACTGGTATGGCATTGGTATGAATAAGTTACATCACCAAAAGCAAAAAGTAGAAGCAATTTAACCCCTCAGCTAGCAGTACTTGCTCCAGATACTCAGTCAAATTTGCAAAGTTACATCTGAAAGCAAATATAAAGGAAAATATGCAGTATCTTTCTTCATGAATACTCACTTGTCATGCTTCCTTTAATCTTAGTAAATAATTGAGTGGGCAAATCACATGAATGACTCAAGAGTTAGTAAGAGTGATATGAACCGTCACCATGGAAAGTATTAATATAATTCACAATAAAAGCAGATTCTCTCATTTTAAATTTTGACTGAACTTATGATTTAAAAAAAAAATAAAATTAAAAATTGCAGAATATTTCCCCCCAGCATTTCACTAGAAAACTAAGAGCAGCTCCAGGCTGGCCTCTTTCTAAGCAGCAGTACATGCATATAGCTTGAACAGAAGTTCACCATGTTACAAGTACCCTTATAGAACAGCTCTTGCACACTCAAAGAGAACAGTGTCCACCAGCCACGGCTCCCAAGTTTTCTTTTCCCTGTTTTCTTTGCCAAGTATTACCCCAGAGAGCAGAAACTGCTGCAAACTGGCTTGTATACTGTCAGGGCAACCTAGCTGCCAGAGTTCGGGAAGCCCTCACCTTAAGGCTCTTCTGCTACCAGTCTGCATTTCTTCTGTGTATTGGCAAGACCTCAGAAAGCAAATTAGTATATGGCAAAGGAAACAAGGGTGAAACATGTTGAGGCTCTGACAACCGGTCTTTCATTACTACACCCTCCTTCAGAAAACACCTCAGAACAAATTAACATACATGTATTTTTATATTAGTCATATTTTTTCTTAGAGTAAAAAAAGCTAAGAAACAAGTTAGATTCATAAATGAAAATGTATTTCACCTTTATACATGCTATACAGGTCATGCAAATACAGAAATCTACAGGTTATACAATGACACCATAATAAAATATAATGTGACATTTGTCAAACACAATGTATCACAGCAAAACAAACTGGTTTTGTTTGTTTAGTATTTAGGAAATAGATGAAGGACTAATTTGGAAGACACAGTACCATGCTACAGCTTACTGCACAGTCAAAAGAAAGTGTTTCTCTGAAGTACACTAACATAAATAGAACTGGATTGTTGTAGGTATGATTTCTTTATACATCGCACATAACGTCATTGGTTACTTTCCCATTGCTGGCTTTAAAGAGCGCAAGAACGGGGCTACAACTGAGCTCAAGCTACGCAGTGAACTCCCTCACATGTGAAAAAAACAAACAAAATAGAAAAAAAAAACCCACCCCACCCCCAAGTTTTCACTTCTTTTGTGTTAGTGTCCAAAAAGAGCTGTATTTATAATTTATTCTTATGAGGAACTGGACAAAAGTGTCCTCAAAGCAGCACATGATGTAGCTGAAAGTTATCATAGTTCACCAACAGAAATAAAGTTAACACTGTATGGTACATAATGTCTAGACATTACACATCTTAATGTGAATTTTTCCATACAGATGCTTAGAGAATGTTAAGAGGGCTAGCAATGCTCCCTGCATGTGTCTCAGCCTTTGTATTTCTGCTGCAACATTCGCATATTGTTTTGCTGCTGACTAAATCTTGTTTTGTTGAGTCTATAGGAAGACAAAATCCTTCTCTACATGATAGAAAGCCGGCTGGTATTAATCAAGTGACTGCATCTTCAAAGATTAACGTGTTATCTCACCCCCCTGACCACTCACTTAGATCTACTACAGCTATACTATATATATATATTAAGGGATTATACTAGGCATTTTGCCTACTTTGTTTACAGGTGTTACACAAGTATGTTTTTAAACACACAACTGATAGTTGCTCCCGGACTAATTAATATTAACCAGTAAGTGCCACTAGTGACTAAAAGTGTCAACATAACCAAAACGGGATAGCTCCCACACTCCACAGTCAGTAAGAAGGCTCTTTTGATTCCAGCAGCTGTATATTTTTCAAGCCTCTTCAGCTGTATTTTTTAATTATACACCTGCATAAAAGTTGCCAATAACTCCATACTAAAGACAAAAAAAAAAAAGGTAGGCACAAAACTAAAGTACAGAATCTTATTTCATTTCAATGCACTGTGGGCAAACCTCATCATTATTTACAAGAAAAAGATATCTAAACAGATGTATGATAAAACTTAAGGAAGAATCATTTAAAAATAAAATGCACAGGTAAAAATCACAGTGAAGTGTTGAGATGAATTTTAAATTAAAAGAAGAAATAAATGCTTTATTAGCAGCTAAAGCTCAAATTCTAATGCACACTCAGTCTTCCCTGAAACCATTGAGGCTCTCAATCACTGGCTTCTGCCAAAGCAGACGGTTATTCAACATATTCCCTGGGAAGACAAAGTTATATTCAGCTCTGATTATTTGAAATCCAGTGTTCAAGGACTGCAGAAGCTGTGACAAGCTCGTATTTTACTGCCAGTAGCATCACAGGGATATATATCCTCCACAAATTGCTATGTCTGTCAATTAAAAAAAAAGAGAGAAGAATATCGAGTCAGCTATGCATGTTAGATGACCTCAGTTTTGTAATTTAGAATACACTCTTTCAAAAAAAATCAACTGTGGCATTGTACTTAGAAACCATCACTCAAGCCTACTATGCTTTTTTCATGTTGTTTGCAGGCTTTCCAGGATAAGTGATTCTACACCATGCTGCAAGTATTTACAGCAGCGGAAAAGAGTAAGCAGCAACAATAACTACCATTTTCTAGGCTGGCCCCACTTTTAACTGTTTTCTTCATGCAAACAGGCTTCAAAGACTTATACGAAAGGTATTCTATTAATGAAGAATAAAAAGCAACTCTTCTCACTATATTCTGAATGGATAAAGGAAATGTTTCCATTTACCAGATACTTTCAGTTGCTACGATACGCTCAGTTTGCATATGATGCCAATTTACAAAGAGCTGCAAGTACGAAAGATTATGCTAAATTTAAATATCTAGGAGACCAGCTTTCTTCCTCTCTCCACATATGCTGTTTACAACTGCTATATTTTTCTGGGAAGCTCATAAGCAATCACAGCAAGTTATCATAGCTAAGATCTTTATCACAATACTGTACCTTTATGTGTTCTGCCAAAAAGCGAGGTTGTCAACAAATAGAATTAAGTGTATTTTCCTGTCCTGGACTGTTAAATCCCTCAATTAAGTTTTTGTTACAGTCATCTAGGCTAATGGTATCACTGGACATCTTGGAGTACGTAGCTTGGCCTGTGAAATCCAAAAGATCTTCGAGAGCCTTGGCATTACTTGTCCCATTTTGGTCCAAAGAAACACCGGGCATGAGTTCGTTCATGGGTGAATATTCGGGGATAGAGATAAGTTCTTCTTTTGAAACTGGGCTATACAAAAGATAAACAACAGGAAGATGCAGAGTAAGAGGTGTGTAACTTTCCATTAAGCAACAACCAAATTAATCTTCTGACTCTCCAAAAAGCTACTACTTATCTTAAGGCCAGCTGCAGCAAGCCTTTACTGAGAATACATCCCAAGCCAAACAAAAAGTGGTTACCTTGTTCATGATGGAAGGTCATACCTAATCCATGTTCCTTAAAGTTTGTGGTAGCTGTGTGATGGGAACACTCATCTCCTAAAACCCACATTTCTGGTAGTTTACTGCCCACTCATTATTTCAGTCTCTGCATCATTCCCTTACTTAAATGTTTATTGCATCTTGCAAATTCTTGTCCTGACCCAGCAAATATTTATCTAAAGCACTCACGCTTCACAACTTAAATAAAAAGTTATTTCTTACAACCTTATGATATACTTCAGACATTAAAAATCCTAGAACTTAATTTAAGAAGTGCTGCTACCAGCTGATGCTTTGTCAAGGCTGGTAAGGCTAGTGCATTTCAGTTTGGAGAAGAGAAGGCAGAGGAAGGATTTCTAAAACCATGAAGGAGTGGTGGGTAAGTTGAGGGCAAAACTACTGTGCATCAAATCTTGCAACACAAAACCTAGGAGATGCGCAATGACACTAGTAAGAGACTGGGTTTAACACATATCAAAGAATGCAATTTACCTAGTGAGACTGTACTGTGGAACTTGACACCAGATGAGGTCCTGAATGCAAACATTATCAGCAGGTTGAAAAAGGAGTTGAATAAACTCATGGGCAACAGGTCCATCAGTGGATATTTCCAAGGGCAAGGCAGAGTTCTGCCCTCTAACATCCCTCACGTAACACTTCTGTGTGGTCTTGGATTGCAGCAAGTGGGGAGCTCAGGTGCTCTCCCTTACTAGTTTTTCTTAATGATGCTCTCTGAGACCAAATAATGGGCTAGATGGACTTCTGGTCTGTCCCAGTAGGGCATTTCTTACATATTTATGCAGATTTACTGGAAATATGGAAATAGTATGAGAGGTTAAGTTGGCTTGCCAATTAAGGAAGCACCGTATAAAAATTCCATGTTTAAAATTCAGAGCTAGCTTTCTCATAGCAGCCTTAAGTTACCAACTTCCTGCTTTCCTGCAAGTCCTTCCGTCAAAATCCAACAGTATTTAATACAAAGTTATTTACTGATTTCCATACATTTGTTCCAGTTAAGGACTTAAAATTCTAAATTAATAATTTTCTTTATTCTGCTTGTATGGAGGAGGAAAAGCTCATGCATCATGGCTATGCGGTCTTGACACAAATTAAAAAAAAATGGTGACACCCTGACAATATCTACAGCAGCTACTTTCACAACTCAATCTGAAAAGTTTGGGCAAACTTGTACGCAAGCCATAAATAAGGACTGTAGAAGGATTTTAGAGCCCTCCCCCAGCTATCAAATATGTGAGAGAAAGACGAGGTTCTGTTGACTCTTGTCCAAAACAACCAATTTGCATCTTGGCAGGCGTGGAGTACACCACAGTAGACACCTGACTGCCCCATTGTAGGGTAGGTGAGAAGTAAAGCAGTAAAGTATTAACAAATAAACCAGAAAACATTGTGTGTCTAGTATGAATTCCACAATTTCTATTGGTAGATACGGTCTGTACCTCACATCCATAGACTGAACCTCATCTGTTGAATCTTCCATACTGTTAGATTTCCCATCAACAGCTTCCAGCTGAATAAGTCCTGGAACTGACTTGAGTCCATTAACAACTACATCTTGGGAAGGGAGTACAGAGGCAGCACTTTCTAAGCTTTTATTTTTCAGGCAGCTTGCCAATCCATTGATATCTATAAAAGAAGGTTAGAAATCACGACAGTAGCAACTTCTTTATTTAAATAGTTTTAAAAAAAATCATAAATGCTTTTAAGTTATAGATTGAGTAGAAAGGAAGACTGACAATGCAGTAGGACTCAGTTTCATCTAGGACTCATTATACTATACTGTCAATCCTCTTTTTCCACTCTAAAATTGCTCTTTATGCTACATCTTTTAAAACTGAGGAAACAGGAAGAGAATGTTTTATCTTTTAGGTCATGTACCAAAAGTCTTAGCCTGGGGAAGTAAACAAAAAACAGAAAAATGCCAGATATGTATATTTTATTTAGCAATTCTTTAAATACATATGCTTTTTTCGTCAAGCCAAATTAAATGTAAGATTTATAGCAATGCTGTAAAAAGCTTGCAAGCTTAGTTGTATGCAAAAATTTTCTACCTACAAAATTTGAAGGTAGATTGCAGCAACCAAATCTATTGGCAGACTGAACTTCTCATTTACAGAAATGCTCTGTCAGGTACTAAAATGAAGGAGAAACTTTCTTCTGCTTACGTGGCAAGACAAAGCTAAGTCTCCAGTTTCTAACATTTGTCGCTGACACAAATGTAGCTGTTCCTTTTGAGATGAAAGCAAAGAACCTCTGATAATACACAGTGGTCTGCCTGAGATTACAAAACTCTGAAGAGAACTGTGAAAACAGGTCAGAAAAATATGGCAATTTTTACCTGGCTGGTTGAGAACAAGGGTCTTTGGTTGCTTTTCCACATTCAGAGTTGAAGGTACCTCCAATTTTGGCTCTTCCTTCTGTAATCAAGTAATGAGTCAACTGTATTAGACAAAGGACTGTAACCTTCATGGAACTGATTGGACTCCAAACTTGTGAGATTGCCCAGGGCCATGGGGTGGTCAAAGGTCATTGATAGCAAGACAGAATTTTTTTTCCTTTTTTAATTAGACATAGGATTTATTTTCTTTTTGAAGTAAAAAAAATTAAACATCCTCTGAAAGTAACAGAAAAAACAGTTTCCTTAGTAGAAAACTTAAAACAGAGGTGAAAACTTGACTCCGTCATTTCCTAGCTGGACACAATTGCCTTGTTCTGAATCCTACATTCCTGGCAGGCTTAACACAGAGAGCTCAGTAACTAATTCACTGGCTGGTACAAAGCAAGGGAAGTTACATCACAGCAGCAAACGTCACAGCTCCAGCACCCAGGAATGGGCTCTTGCCACCTTGCTAGATAGTGAGGGAGATAAGTCTGCAACAGCCACATAAAGCTGTGTCTCTGAAGCAGTGGCATAATAACTGTGACATGGTAACAGTCATTTTCAGTTTGAAATGCAACTAAAATTTGGGTGTAGAATGTACCTAAGTATGCCTACTAACATGGAAATACTTGGTTTAATTTTCACATATGGGTTATAAAACAAAACAAAGAAATCCCCTGCAACTACACACTGTTTCATACCTTTATTTCTGGTGTTTCACTCCTCCTTGTTCTCTTCATTATTTCATCTATTCTCTAGAAATAAAAATAAACCAGCGGATGAGAAGGTAGACAGAAAATTTAACACAACAGACTGATAAAGGAGGAAAAAAAAGACACTAAGAAAACCTTTTCTCTACTGTCATGACCTCATCCCCACTTGTCTTGAAAAAGGGAGAATAAGTAAGAAAAACAAAGAAAACAAAAGACAGAAAACACCTTGGAGCTGGCTTTCATGTATCAGATCTCACAGAAAATTACTTTCTCAGTAGATGCAATTTAGAGACAAATATTTTAATACCAGGTGTTTGCAGTTCTGAGTTGTGCTCAGCTCTGGAACAAAACATTTATTTAAAATCAACAGCTCTTATTTTCATCTAGTTGCTTTTCCAACTATTTCCAAACAGTTCCTTTAAAAATAGTGAGGCGTTTTGGAATGGAAGAGTAAAATGAAATAGCTGAAGTTATTCTTGCTGAAACTGTGTAAAGCATTACCCTCAAATACTTTTATTTTTTCTTCTTTGTTCATTAAAAAAACACTTTCCAGCAAACCTTGTCTCTTTGCACTACTGTGAAAGGAAACTATTTCAGATTTAAAGACACTTTGGTTTGGTATTCTAATCTGCAACACGCCTCCAGCTCAGTGGCAAACAGTTAAAAATAACATACTGGAATAATATATATGGAAGGACAACCTTTATAACCAGACAGAGGTTCTGCAGCTCTGCAGTTGTTCTCTTTCCTGCCACTGAGCTGTAGATAAAGCTAAGTTATGCAGCTCCAGCCATTTCTTTGTGCAGTAGTGGCCAGACAGCCCTGATGCCTCTGCATAATGCAACCAGAGACAAGCCAGGTGGGAGAAAACCTGTTTGTTAATCATGTTAACTTTCTCAATTAATGACACGGAGCTTTTGTCGAGTAAGTTTTAAAGCAATGCCACTCATGTTCCTCAATAGTCTGTGGTGTCCTGGGTTGGGCAGCAATCTACATTTGCCTTGGCATGCCATTCCCTATTTGTCTCAGGCATGTAACTTTGTGGGTAGAGGCTAATTCTGTTTGTTCAGTACCCAGTAGAAAGTAATCTGCCTTAAGCAATTCCATTGTTAATAATTTTGATATTCACATTCCCCCAACATGCAAGTAGCAAATACTGCGTTAGGCATAAATATCAATCTGTAATCCCTCCAGATTGTTATTTCTAGATACTATTGGGTAGTTCCGGGGTTATGTATGTAAACAAGAAATGAAATAATGATCTAAAATGAGACGCAAATATCTACCTTCTTTCGCTCCAGTCTTTCTTGCTCAATTTGCTGCATGATTTGTTCCCTTTCAAGACGAAGTTGTTCAGCTGCCTCACGGGCTTTGATTTCTGCTTCTTCCCTCTAATCAGAATGTGTAAAATATGATAGGGCCATTATTTATTTCAGGCAGACTACCAGATACTATAAAGTATTTATCTATATGTATATGTAAATATATGTACACTTATGTACGTATATAAAGTTTCACATTTGTGTTTGAGATGGTACCTGTTTCTCAAGTTTGGCTTGGAGCTCTTTTTCTTGCTTTTCTTTTAGCATTTGTTCTTCCTCAGCTCTTCTCCTGGCTTCCTCTTCTGCCTTTTTCCTAGCTGCTTCTTCTTCACGTTTTCTTTCTTCCTCCTTCTTACGAGCCTCTTCCTCTAGACGAAGTCTTTCTTCTTCTGCCTTTCTTTTCTGTTCTTCTTTTTCAAGCCTGCAAAAAATACAACAGTATGTTTAAAAGGTTTCATCTTGTTTAGCATGAATCCTATTGTATGCGGCCCGCAATCAGCAGTAACTGATAATGTATGCATCAGCGCACATTTTCATGAAAAATGCCAAGATACAGCAAGGAGGTTGAGCACATGCCCAGAATTCAGGTTGCTATCAAACTTTTATTCCAATCTTATTTTCACTGTCCCAAATCTTTCCTAGAAATTATTATTTCACTTGAAATAATAGGTGTCATCAAACAAAAGAAAATGTTTCCATTCCAATTTCTATTAGAGCTTCAATAATAAAAACATCCATCTTCTGTACTTCACATCAGACTGCTGGTATCTACAAACGAGCAAGTACTTTTTTCCTTCATTTCAGCCAAAGATAAACAGGTTGGATAAGTAGCAGCAAACAACGTGCGCAAAACACAGTTGCACACTAGAAAAAGGGGGTCTAAATTCCACCTGTGTTGTTCCCTGGCCCACTTAGGGACATCATGCTCCTTTGTCACCACATTCAAGACCTACTTTGACAACAGATCTTTCTTATCCTTGCATATCAGAGATTATGGAAATATTTCCAAATTCCCCCTCCCCGCCATGTTTTCAGTAAGAACAGACAAAGTTGAATTTAGGCATGTAGAATTAATGATTTACTATTAGGGCCTTGAAGGAAGGGCATGATTTGTTGACACTTGCAACCAGCATCCAATGTGGAGAACAACTTAAAAGCTTGCTCCCAGAACAGAGCCAGAATTTCATCGCTTAGACACAGCAACCTTCATTGTGCCCACACTCAAAGCCCTCAACTCCCTACAACAGAGCTGGGCAGGGAGATAAGCTTCAGGTTAATTTGTAGAATAACATAAGCCTTGTCATTTAAGGCATATACTAACTACTGCAAGACTGTTTCTTCTACGTGAACGAGCTCATTTAAAACTGCCTCCATTTTTTTTTTTACAAAATAAAATACTTCAGGTATGTCCACACTGCAGTGGACCTGAAGTATTTGGATGAGTAATAGTTCCTTCAGGCTTCTTAAAGAGGCCAAATTATTTTCTACCTTCACTAGTCATAAAGACTGCAAAAGACATTAACTAATTACGGGTCCAAATTGAAAGAAATTAACAATTACATGTAAGCTCCCACCTTGATTCTAAAACCACCACAGTTTCAAGTGTCTTGAATAATACAGGTTAAATTATTAGGTAATAATTTTCACAAATCAAGAGAGATACCTCTCCCGTTCTTCTCTTTCCTGTCTCTCCCTTTCTTCTTGTTCTTTTTGCAGGCGAGCCTGTCGTCTTTTTTCAGCTAGAATTTTTGAGGCTTCTTCTGCATCAGTTGTTCCTGCTGTGATCTTCCCTGGGAGAAGACAACCAAGGGTGGAAAGTTAGGCAGGGAACTGAGAGTGCCCAGGACTTCAACACTCGCACGGAGGCTAAAATAGTCCTGGGTCACGCTGGTATCACACCTTTGCTTTTCAAAAACATACATCAGCATTTTCAGCAGATGGAATATGGGATAGGTAAGGGCATTCCTGGATTTCAACATTTTCACATACTCATTAACAAGTGTTTTTCATACATGGGGGACCCTGGTGAAAACTATACATTTACTGGTTATAGTATGTACCTTCACACACTCAAACTCATGACTGAGCAGCTTCACAAAAAGAATAGCTCATCACTGTTTAAAAGCCTCACGGACCCATGATACCTTGCAATTTATTCTTGCAGTAAGACGCACCTTCACTGTTTTCAGTCTTTCCTGCAGAAGGCACATGCTTCTCAGAAGCCACCTGGCCTGCATCATCAGTGCGTGCTCCTGGGGATTTTTGGTGACTCACATTTTCTTTCTCCTTGTCTGCTTTCTTTTTGGGAGTTTCCTGGTTGAGATTAGAAGTGGCACGATGCTTCACAGGAGAAGCTGGATATTGTTTGGCGTTTTTAGGAGACTGAGGATAAGTCTTTGCAACTGTCCTGATAAGGGAAAACAAATCAACACAGGCCATGTGTTACACAGTTTCAAATCAAACCCCCATCTTCACATATATCATTTCTCTTTCTTGTCTCTGGCTACATAGGAATATCAGCTCTTTTGCACTATACTGCAAAGGAACCACCTGGATGCAAACAATCAGAACCTGAAATGCAGGGAACTGGCATGAAAGTGCAAACAATTACAGAAAATTCTCATTTAAAAAGATAAACAATACTGTTCAAGTTGTAGGCAACAGAAATGAAATCATGGGCTACCTAAAACAATTATTTTAGTAATGGTTTTTTCATAACAATTTTGTCAACATTACTGTATTGAATAGTCCTTTCTCAATATATAAAGCAAAGCTATGGCTGCTTCCTGCCTGCAGAAATGATAATGAGTTGCAGTGTGCAGCTTTCATCTGAATACTGCCTTGTCAAACATGGTCTTTTTCTAACAGTGTCTGATTTTCCAAAATAGTACCAAATATTACTATATACAAAGGTAAAGCTGGGTACCACAAAAAGAGACAGAACTGACCAAACCATTCCACAGTCAGCTCTGCTGTTTCAGTTAGTGCTTTAATCAGCACCAACACGACAGATTCAAGGCTCAAAACTCAGCCCCTGCAACCTTTTGCCTGGCTGCACTTGTGGTGATGACAACGCACAGCAGCAATGCTGCCCATTGCTCATTTGGCGGTTGCATACTTTAGGTGAAATGGTAACCTTGAAGTCAGTTCTGGGAAAGCAGAAGGGTAAAGATACTTGATATTCACTGAAAATAGGTGCACATTAAAGAGAACAGATTACCAGGAAACATAAAACTACACACAAACACCATTCATTATTGATGTAACAACAGTGACTAGCACTAAACACTTGTAACATTAAGGAAGGCTGGGCTGTGTGACTAAGTAGTATGGAAGTAAGGAGATTACAATCTTTGAATAATGATTTATGTAAGTCCCATTAAAATAAATAATCCTACCTTAAAGTGAACATTACACATCTAGTTTTAACATTCCTTATGGATATGCAATTATGATATAAATGTACTATCCCTTATCACTTTTTTCATCTATACAATACAGTTTCATATACTGTAACATGTTTTCTGGACTATACACTCATTCTAGCAGACTGCGAGCATGACAACATGGACAATGGCTGAAAACTAATGGACCAGAGTGGCGAGTTTCATATAGAGCTAACTATAGCATTGTGTGGTCAGAGACTATTATAACCAAAACAACATTTGCATTACAGAGCTGACAATAAAAATTAAATGTCTTTCAACTCCCCCCCAATTCATGAATTCAGAAGAAAGGGTTCTTTTCCACCATATTATGCTGCATTCAAAAGAGAGTGAGACACCAGAACACAGGGAGCTCAGTCAGAGCTGCCCAGTTTATGGGGAGGAAAAGACTGCAGAGTATTGCACCACCCATACTTTCTCACTCCCACTGAAGAGTCATCACAGACTCCAAAAGCCCTTGGGCTGGTGGAACAGTAGCACAGCTACAGTTCAGCTCAGGTACCCTCTGCCTGCAGGCCCAGGAGTTCCCTGTCAGCTCAGGTCCTCACCCTTGGTCCTTGCCTGAGCTAAGCTGTAGGTACACCTGTTCCTGGCCTCCTAACCTGCCTATCCTGACCTGATGTCCTGGCTTGTCCTTGGATCTGCCTCACTAAGGCCTTTGCTGGCTATCACTAGACTCTTGGTCACCATCACCAGACCTGCCGTGGTCACTTCTTTTGTCGGCTGTGGGATGGGGTCCTGTGGGTGAGGTCCCTGTCCTTGTCTGCCCTGCTGCCACCCATGGCTCCTGGCTCGCCCTGCCTTGCAGGGCAGCCTGCTCCTGCTGCTCCCTGACAGAAACAGGCTTTGGAAGATGTGGACAGGCAAGTCTGTTTCCAGGTCTTGTGAAAAACAGCAACGGGAGAAGCCAATGAGATTGGTTGGTGCTGACCATATCTGGTTTTAGCATTGTCTTTAGTTTTCTCTTTAGGATATAGATGGACTTCCAGGCCCTCCTAAAGACAAAGGCAGACATTTCAAGACCCCACCTACATACGTACACCTCATATGTGCCTCACCATTACAGTAATTTCCAACTGCATTTCATAAAAATATAACGCATAATAAAAAGCAAACAACCTCAAACAACCTTTCTTATGCGTCTCTGCAGCACAAAAGATGCTTATTGCTAATCAGACACTTCTTCAAAGCGTAGTCCCTTCTTGCTGTCTTTGGTTTACACTTCCAACTTCACCACACATTCCTTGCAATGCTTTTTATTTAACTTGTTGTGACAGGAGCAGTAACACAGTCACATAACTAAGACTGAGTCATTTTCAGTATTAGCACAGAAGTAATTGTTCTCTAATAAAGACATGACAATCAAATTAAAGAGGTTGGTAGGAAGGAGTCTAGTCATGAGAGCTATGCTGGCACTGCACAGGAATTAGAGCAGACTGGCTGCACAACCTACCTGTTGGACTAGAAACATATGTTGAATCCCATTATTTAAATAATGCATCTTTGAACTTTTAGACCTACAGAAATTTTTTCTTACAGCTCTTTGGCCAGAAGAACAAGAAACAGGTATGGCTCTGCTTCTTTTAAAGCAACTAAAAGGGAGAAGCATATAAAAGACTGAATACTGCAAGGATGGCAGTGTAGCGAGAGAAGTGGAAAGCTGAGAAAGCCCATCAGGAATAAAAATATTTTTTTCAGAAATTTGGAATAATTTATTGGATGCCAATAGAAAGTATTAAATGAATACTGTTTTCCCCCTTGTATTTACAATATATTGTCAACTTAGAATCTTTAAAATTCCTAGACACAGGCGGAATTGCCACTGGAAAAAAATCAACTCCCTCTAATAGTATTTAAATTATGCTACTTTTTACCGGAAATGGCCAAACTTGACTGTGAAGACAGAAAAATGGGATTATTAAGGGAAAATCTATAAACGCTTGCATAGGGGTCTGCTTAGGTTTAAAAAAATGTTTTGTTTTTGCTTTGGGAGAAAAGGAAAGGGATGTAGTGAAACTCTGGTAAGAATGCGGGAACACAGAAGCAAGCCTGATGAGGATCAGAGAATTAAGATGACAACTCTCCAAAATGCAAGAATTGGTAGCATGTTAGTTGTCTGAAAGTTGGCGTATCTCAGTCACCAGATTTTACAGGGGAACATGGAAGTACAGGAAGCATCTACCTCCCTCCAGGAGGTCTTAGTTTTCTCACCTAAACCCACCTGTGTTGACATGGGGGCAGCAGCTTGTAAGAAGCCATTCTTATCATGACCCCTACATACATTGCAAGAACCTCTACCAGGTCCGAGGATCCACTGGTCCTTAAATTACAGTGGCTCTTATTTAATTAAGAGAGGAATAGCAAGGATAGCCTATACTGCAGAAGAATGTCTCAGGAAGAGCACAAGAGGGGTTCTGAGTGTACTTTTGCTAAGCATAGAAAATAAAGTACATGTAGCACACGAGTCAGAGGTCACATCCAATTTTGTCCATAAACAGCAAGGGAGAGAACAGCACGCTTTCTTGAAAAGTCAGGTACATGACAGGTCATTGGTGCCAGCAGTTCAGAAGGCTGACTTTAAATCAGAAATCTGCAGCAATGCCAGAGCTGCATTATTTTTTCCCCCTATCTCCCTGTTAATTCAACAAAAGCTCTGCTGAAACCACACCAAGGACTTGCATGTTCTCAAGCCTGTTTTCTGAGGTTGCTCTGATCACAAGCTATTCCTGGTTTCTCATATTTTTGCTCTGCTATCTATGATATCTTCGCAAAAGTGGGGTTTTTTTCCACTTTTAGTTTTGATCTTTTCTAGCCAGAGACGGATTCCTTTCTCTTTTACATATGAGCACCAACTCAGCATAGGTCCATAGAATAGTTATTTTGGTAGCTGCATTATTACAGATGTTTTCAACATCTTGAATTGGACCACTCTCTAGCTAGCTGCTGAAAGAAACCTCAAAATAGTCTTGATCCAACATTCCACCCACTGTTTTTATCTTTCCAAGGCAAAACAAAGATCAAGAGTAGTCAATGTAGCACATATCAAATAAAATCTAAAACTAGGTCACTGCAGGACATAGAAGCTACTTCTGTGAGGAATTCACCACAAGTAGACACCTTTCTAATAGGTAATTTTTAAAACTTTTAAAAGTTTGGGCTTTTCTGTACTACTCTACGTTCATATTTCATCAGTATTCTGTAACTTGATTGAGTATGTACATTTCTGATGTCAAAGTGTGTCCCAACAACTGCAGTGGGATGTCACCCAAAAGAACCACCAAGTTATGGGTTCAGTTAGTGAAACTGTGAACAAAGGACAGGGACACAGACTGGGAACTGGAAATGAACCAATAATCACCCACCAGCAGCGCTGCAGTCGCTTTTCCCTTCCCCCCTGCCCCTTTCGCCTTCTCATATGAGGTGATGCTTTAGCAAAATTATATAATATAGAGGCCTGTCAGAGCTTTCCATTTTTATTCACTGGCTTACACTATGGCTTATCTGAAGACACTTAAAACTAAATCCTACTTCCTTGATTCAGGCAGGTCCCATTGATTTCAAAGGGACTATTTACTCAAAGACATGTGAAGGACACAGGCTTTATTGCTTTGCCGATCTACAAGAAAGAACACTTACCAATTCTCTGAGGGATACTGCAAGAATAAACGGATTAATGTATAGATCTCTGAAGACAAAGCATCAAAAAGAATTTACCAAAAAACCTGGTATTATTGATCTTGTGAAAGATCTGAAGAACAGGAGCACTTTACACAATCAGTATCCAATAACAATTGTAAAAATAAAAGATAATTTCTCAGTTACCCCTACTCTCTAATCCATTAACTTTCAGCTTTGTCAACTAATCCACACTGGATTCAAAGCAATAGTTTTGGGTTTCTTTCTTGCATGACATTTCTTCATATACTTACTTTTTCAAATACCTTCAAGCTTTGAATTCCTTCCTTGGTTTTAATTACTGCTCAACATATTTTTATTTTTCCCCCTTTTTTAGGTCCATATTTGTTCACTCATTTTGTCTTGGACATTATGTCTTTGGGCTGATCTTTTTTCCTTTCTCAGTAAAATTTGCACCTTCAAACATTTGTATTTTATTTATGTAATTACCGCAAATCTACTTTGCCATCAATCACTGTCTCTCTTTAGGTTGAAGTTTTATTGTCTTGTTTGAGCCTGTTTTGGTTACTTTACCATGATAAAAAGAGCTTTTTAATTAATAAATAATGAATTAACATATAAAGAAGACAACCAACTACCACTCACAAACCAAGATGACAATTGTGAAGAACTAGTAACTAGAACAATGCCAAGAAAAGTTGAATGTCAAGTCACACACTTTTAAGAAGAAAAAGGCATACAGCTAATTATCATCTAAATCACTGGCCGTACTTGATTCTTTCCTCAATAGCATTCTAAGTTAAGGTGCTATGCCAAAATCACTAACTACTAATGCTGTACAATATGTATTCTTATTTCTTCCAGAGTATTTTTTTGGCCATATGGTGTGCTGGAAAGAGAAAGATTAAACTTATAAAAGGTTGTCAGGTTTGCAAGGAGCATAAATATTTGTGTACATATTTAGGTTTCACAGTTAATTTTAAATGAAAAGGTAAGATTATACAATCTTAAGGAAGGTTCCAAAAGCCTGACTGCCTATATTTAAATTCACTGACCAGCCAGATCATTACCTGGGATTTGAGTTGTATGAAGAAATGCGTATCTTTATATAATAATATAATACAGTGATCAGGATGCCTTTTTTAAATTTTATTTTAAAATTCTGAGGGGAAGTTTTGAGAGTACTGAAGCAGAACTGTCTTTCTGCAGTCAGTAATGAACATGGATTTAAACTCTACTTACTGTATCTCTCATAAGGTCAAGGAGGGTGTTCTAATTGGGCCATGTTAAGATTAAATGCTCGGTAATACATTTCTAGCAGTGGTCAGAATCAGATTTTCTCAAGGAAGAGAGGGAGGAAAAAAGAAAAAAAAAAAAGGTAACTACTGTTACCCACAATCAGAGAGAAACCCACCAGTAGGCTTCTTAATTCCTCCATGCAGTATCTGCTTCTTCCTCTAAAAACAGTAGTTCATATTCCTTGTAGGCATGAAAACATTTTACTATAAAAAGGTTCTCATAATTTGCACCTCTGCAAAAAGTCTCAATCTTTGCCTAATCTTTTATGGAAATTAATACTACAAATTAAGACTGGGCATACTTTTTTCATGAAGCACTAAACATCTGTTTGTTTCACAAAATCTTTGTCTCTTTTTCCCCCAGATGTGTCTCTGATGAGCTATACCAACCTTTTCAATGTCTGCCCATCAAGAAACGCTTCACTCTCAGCAATCCATTTCCCACCAATCATTTTGCTTAACCAAATATGTCTCTTGGTATGTCTTTTATACTGGCTGACTGAACCGAAAGATGCGTTCTGAACAGGGAACATCAGTACTTACAGAATAATACACATTTTTATAGCTCCAACTTTTCTCTGTACTTTTTGGAGTGCCACTAGACAATGATCTGCTCAAATGCTAATGAAAAAAGATGACTGTCATTAACATTTCCTATCATTCCATTCTTTACAAAATTCACGTAGTTCAGAACCTGACAACATTATATATATACTATTGAAAGTTTGCAAATTTGTAGACCTATAATGTAAACAAAGAATTACAATTTCCCAGTTGCATGCAAGGGCATGTCCAAAACCGAAAGAACACCCAGAGTTGGATGGTTTCCTGTATTTTGTCTAACACCAGATTCACACACAAAGTCATCCTCTGTTAAAGGGCTATGCACTCAGAGCTGAAACAGAAGAGGAACACCAGCTAGTTTTTGACACAGAAGAAATTTGTCAGAAAGGGGATCATCAAAACCGATTCAGAATA
Organism: Burhinus bistriatus; assembly: GCA_013397275.1. Taxonomy (NCBI): domain Eukaryota; kingdom Metazoa; phylum Chordata; class Aves; order Charadriiformes; family Burhinidae; genus Burhinus; species Burhinus bistriatus. The sequence continues at coordinate 124,767 of VYXH01001139.1, forward strand.
TAGCCGCATTAGCTGTGGTTAGCTGGAGTGATGTATGCGGGATGGGGTTCGGCCCCATCTGCCAGGAAACCGTGACGAGTGGTGCGACACAAATGGGAGTCCCATGGTTTGCCTTTGATGTGGGGAAAGGCATTTGAGTTTTGTTATTTGGGCGAGAAGGCCAAACAGCTTTTCTGATCTGCTGGTCTGTTGAACTGTTGTGCGTTTAAATGGGGAGGTAAGGATACCTTAATTTAGGACGGTGAGGTTGCTTTCATGCAACAAGTGAGAACTTCAGCCATTTCGGCAAGGATCTGATAAGGGTGTTTGTAGGGGTACTGTGACCCTTATATTAGCCATATAGAAAGTAAGACTGTAAATGAATTGGCATTTAACCAATTGCATAAGGTACGCTAAATGGATCCTAGGACATAGAACAATGTGTCATTTTTAATAAAAACTACACATTTTAGGTCATAAAGAGCATATTTGAGAAATGGGTCTGTGGTGATCTCCCCTCCTTCAGCATCTTGGTCTTCCAGGGCAAGGAGGTTTTGAGGATGGGAGAGGCAACAGAGACAGTCCAGCCTCGAGTGTCAGTGGTGGCATTCTCACTTGTGCTACCAGGTTCAGATTAAAAATAAATAAATAAATAAAATCAGACAACAGGAGATAATTTTCAAGACAGAAGTGAGACCCGTGAACAGGGTCTAGGAGAAAAAAAACCCACCACAAAACAAAACAGAGAAGTCAGACAACTACTGTAGACCATGACTACTTCAGCATACTTCTGCATTTCAGCCAGACTTAATATCCTGTTCTAAGAAAGCTGAAGGCACATTTGCTTAGACTTGTGAGTTGCAAGCTGTGGTACATAAACTACAGTTTGGAGTGTCTGCAAAAGACAACTAAGAAAAGCAACTCAATTGCTAATAAGCCCAGATATGCTATAGGTCCACAACTCTGCATGAAAAAAACCCTAACAACCAAAAGCACCAAACCCAAAGAGCTCTGCAAATAAGCAAAGATTAAAACCAATGGCTTAGATGACGCATAGTTAAGTATGTTTATAGAACCAGATGGTCATGCCAGCAACAGGAAATGCATATTTTAAATGCAGAATTTCTAGTTAGTAATCATGTTCTGTGTATTTCTTCACATTATGCAGTTTCTTCAAAACCAAATAAAACAACAGCATGTTTAATAAATGTTAAACAATATTTCACGTGAATTATGAAATGCACCATGGTAATTTCGAAAGACTGAGAAAAGGCAGAGAAATGTCTCTAGTGACCATTAACACAACTTTACATATATCTGTTCATCTGCATCTATAGATGTATAATTAAAATTAACTAGATTTTACAAAACACTTCAAAGGAAGTTCCTCAAGAATCTATAGCTCCTTTATAGGTAACAAGAAGTTCAGAGCATATTAGAGCACTAATAAGAAAGGCATACTTTGGTGTTGCAGGTGATGCAGATCTTCTGGACATGGCAGCGGGAGAATCAGACCTTCTCAGAGGAGATCCCATACCGGATGATGAACCAGGCGTTGCAGGTCGCTTCTCTTTCTTTATCTTCTCAGTCTAGAAATACAGTTCATTGTAGTTTCCATAATTAGGATCAACACAATAGTTTTATTAACAAGATTGCATATAAACAGATTTGTGTAACACACAGTTAAGACAAAAATTTTTTAAACACCAGCTCACAACTGAAGTGCATAGTTTTTTATTTTACATAGACACAAAAACAACCAACCATGTCTTGCATGGACATAGTATACAAGTTGCAGTTAAGTAACACCACATCAGAGCCTCTCCAAGAGTTCTTGGGAGGGGCGGTGGCACTGGGTGGAATTTTCAAAATCATCTATATGCTCCTTCAATGCCTCTTAAGACATGGTCATAAGTGCATCCAGGCATCTCGCAGCAATGCTGCTGAATCATAGAATCGTTTAGGTTGGAAAAGACCTTTAAGATCGTCCAGTCCAACCATTGACCCTATTCTACCAGGTCTGCCACTAAACTATGTCTCTAAGCACCACATCTACATGACTTTTGAACACATCTAAGGATGGTGACTCAGCCACCTCCCTGGGCAGCCTGTTCCAATGATTGATAACTCTTTCAGTGAAAATTTTTTCCTAATGTCCAGCCTAAACCTCCCCTGGCGCAACTTGAATCCATTTCCTCTTGTCCTATCGCTAGTTACTTGGGAGAATTAACTTGGGGATGTAACGCTGTGAATCACACCTAAGACAGACACTACACACATCTTCAGCTTCCAGCTTTGGTCCTCTCACTTGCATCTGATTTAGACGGCATGAATCCCCCTACTATTAACTACTACAAGACACAGGACCTTATGTGCATTTTACAGCCCTAGCATAAATTTTTCAAAACATGTCTTACATTGTATAGACTCAGTGAAGGTGAGTGACTTGCCTTTGCTTTTCTGGAAACTACAGCGGATCAATAACACATCTTTTAAGCAAACAGCATTAAAAAAGTCCAGAGGAAGAGTTAAACAATTGGTATAAAACAGAGGCATTTTCAATACACTTGGCAAACTTCCAAAATACACAAAACTTGCTAATTAACCAGCAAGACTGCATAGTCATATGCAGTAGAGATTGTATTCATCATCCTCATTCCCAGAAGTTACAGGCAAGTCCATGAAACATACACTGGTGCCAGAAATCTCAGTTCCCTGAAAATAAAGGTGTTGCTGTTCCAAGTATCAGTGCTCAACATTGATTCCCAGGAGCAGGAATATATTAAAATGCTGCTAAACAGGAGTAGGAAAGCAACAGAGGCATGCAAGGCTTACTTTCTTACTGCTGTTTCTTACAACAGGGGTAGCACTTTATTTTTACAAACGTAAAGGGAAAGATAACAACCAGGATCCACATTTGTTTACCCAGAAGTGAAATCAAAACCATTGCAAACCCACCTGAGTTACTTCAGCTGCAGCTGCCCCTTTCATGGCATCAGAAGTGGAGGGTGAAGTTGCCTTCTTTCTATCGGTGCTTCGGGTGGGGGAAGGCTTGTAGGGAGATTTAAGAGGACTAGCTGGTGCTACACGAGGACAGATATGGAATACTAAAGAGTTATAGTACAATAGCAAGAGCAAAAGGGAGCACAGACAGAGGAAGTAAAGGAGAGGAGAAAACAGCATACTTTTATGTTATAATGTTCAAAGGTAGTTTTCAAGGTTTTTTCTAAAACTGTTTCAAAAGATGACATTATATAACACATTCAACATGGTCCCATGTTTACTAAAATGCGTCAACTGAAAGTACTGTTTTATAGGATTTTTAACTTCTTTTTTTCATGATATCTAAAATATCGCGCTCTTCCTCATATACCTTTTGAAACACCTGACTATGACTGCGACTCTTTCTTCTTCTGAGAAGTCCAGCTTCCTTTGCGTATGATAAAAAGAGTAATCAAACAATTTTAGTTGGGTGATTTTTGAACAAATACTGCAAAACAGGAAAGAGGATAGAAAAGTAGGGATTTTTTCTTTTAAAGCCTAAGCCTGTCAAAGGCTGCTAAATACCTTAATTGCTTTTCAAAATAATACTTAATTTAAAAAAACAAAAACCAAACACAAACCCAAACCTAAACCAAATACTGCTGTAGGTATTTCAGTTACTGCTATTTGTGGTAGACATCAGTTTAAATGCAACACAAGCATTACAGCTTACAGGGCAACTCTTTCTGGTTATTTTTAATTTGTTTGCAATACGAACAGGATTTTTTAAAAATGGGATATTTTACTCCTTTTTTTGTTCATATTGCCTTCTAAGATGAAACATATAGAACAATCAACAGAGTATACGCTTTATTAATAAGACAGATACTAACTGTAACCGTGTGACAGCGTGTTTCCAATCTTATTCAACTGAAGTAAAGAAGTTTATTGACTTTGGAAAAGTACTACTTATGGTCAAATGTAAAGGAATTCATATTTCCTTTTTTTTTTTTTTTTATTGGGGGCAGTCCTATAGTTTCTTAGGAAGCCTTTTTGTATGCTTTTATGTTTAACTGGACCTGTGTGTTCTTTGACTGACTTTCCAGCAAGTTGGCAAAAGTTCACTGAATATTAATAAAAATGTTCAGAAACATAAATGCTGCTTAAGATAAGTATTTTTTTACTTCAACTGGAAAAAAAAAAATTAATTACGTGTGTCCAATAACAACTGTTTGCCTCAATATCTTGACTCAGAGTGACACTAATAATGCACTGCCCTAAAGAAAGAGTCTTAAATTGAGAGTCCTCATTTCTAAGCTTACAGAAAATGCAGGAGCAGATCAATTTTGACCCAAACATAATGACATGAGGCACAGTATGAGCTCTTGAAAAGGAAGAACCCTCTTCCCTGTTTAGGAAAAATTCTACAGAGAGAAATACACCACAAATGGGAGATCTCCCTCAACCCTTCTGCTGGCAATTACTGGCAAAACTGTCAATGGCCGCTCTGAGTATTGACGCTATTTGCAACCTGTGCTACAGCCTGATTGCCTTGCAAGGAAATGACAAGATAACCCTAGTTCAGAGAGCTGTTCCCAGAACCAGCTGAGGGGAAAAAGCAATTGGCAGACCAAATTGTATCCTTGTCAGACATGCCAGCATGCTACTTTAAAGATCCTGCGATGAAGAGAGAGATAAAGTTGGGAGTTTACAAACAAAATGAGTGGGGAAGGACAAAGAAAGTCCCTATTGATTTCTTCAATATCAAATACAACACAGAAAACAACATCTGTAGGTGGCCCCAGCAATTCACCTCAAAATTTTAAGTTGAATATACTGATCTAATTTCAAGTTGGCTTTTGTGCCGTCTTAGCAGTAGTTGATCCCTGAGCAGTAAGTAGACTGGGAATTTTCTCAAGGGCCAAGTACTGTATGACAGTATTTCTGCTTCCAACGGATGCTGCTTTTAATGTAGAAACAAGGGAAGTAATTTCAGAGTCACTCAATACCAACGTCCCTATGCACTGCAACAAAGAAGTAATGCACGAAGGAAAGTAGGCTTACTTTGTAATTTTTATATAGCTTTGTATTAAAAACACAGATGCAGGACCTGAGCCTATTTCAACCATGCCATATGAAAATACTGATCACAAAGATGATCAACCTTATACTGACTAACCAGTTTTATCCTGAAAAAAATGTTTCCTTTTGCAGACAGGCATTTGGGTGCGGGGTTTGTTTTTAATAAAAGTAAAAAAAAGTGTTAAACTTCTGTCCTTGTTTCAGCAAACACTACGACTAGGTATAGCTTTATAAGCAGGAACTACTCTGGAAGTCAGGCACTTGCCTAAGTATTAGCAGGACTGGAAACATTAGTTTTGTAGATGTCTGCAAAATAACAGTTTTATCAGACTGCCATTTACAGATAGGAATAGTAACTTTCATCCCTAATTTTCAGTTTCTTAAAGATCAGTGATTTCTGGAACTGACACCTTCCTATCAGTATCTCTGTTTTTTCCTCTAAGTAAGTATCATTTTATATTTTTATATACACACACACATACATAAATACACATACAGTAACACAGTTAGAGGCAAAAAGTAATTTAACAGCAAAGAACTGGAACCCTAGTAGAAACAATTAAGGCTCAAATGGTGGACTTGGAGTTTTGTTCTATGTACTATTTGCATATGACATATATATCAAATAAAGCCTTTCAGAGGTGTCACACACCAGTCTATAAAAAAAATGTTTCTTAAATGAATATATTCAGATTTCCATTGGCTTATGTTTTAGTGATTCTGTTAATTCATTTCTTTTGTTTGTGTGGGGTTTTTGTTTTGTTTTGTTTTTAACTATGTCTTTTTAAAAAGACATTTAGAATAAGACGGACAAGATGATGTGTTTTTTCAATCTTTGAAATACACTGCTATCATGAACAACTTAGTTAATTGTTGATTTTGTACTATCATGTAAATTGTCATTTTGTTCATAGTACTCCATTTCTTTCAACTACTCAAATGCAACCAAAAACATACCTTAGCAGTTTCAGAGGGAGTAATTCACATTTTTACCTGGATTACTGTACTGCTCAGAAAGCATTAATGTACTTCTGCTTCTGGCTAAAGATGACTGTGTGGGAGTCAGCAGTCGAGAAACAATAAAGTTTTCCATTGGACTAAGATGCATGCGGTGAGCTGAAGGATGGGAGCAAATAAAATAAAATTTAAAATGCAAAGAAATAAAACAATGTTACATTAAAATAACTGAAATGAAATGATGAAATGATCAAATGAATGAAAAAAAAAATCTTGAAGTGTTTTGAGATTTAAAATATTTAAAGATCATTTTCCTGCCCTCTGAAAAAAGGTTTTCAGTTTCTCCATCATTTTAAATTATCTTCCCACCTGTACAACAAATATAGTAAGGTTAAGACCGTGTTGCATTTTGGTTTTACACAGAGGCATGTTCCATTCTGCAAAATGGTTGCTTTCATGACTCAGCATGAAAAAGGTTTGCCTTTTTCCCCAGTAGAAAAGGTGAAAAATTTGGTGTAACAGCACAGCTACTCGCTAGTGTGTCAACCATACTGGGACTGCATTTAAAATTTGCAGTCTCATCGTATTATGTAAGTCTTATTTACACAATATGCCTGCGTTCATTCCTAATCCATAAATATAAGCGTCAACTATGTAAGAAAGATATTTATAGACGTTCCTATTACATGCATATATACAGAGCCATCTATTTTAATAACCTCAAAGCTATCGATGAGTTTTCATTAAGCAATTCAGAAATGAAACTAAATTTAGCTTCTCTTTTAATTCCAGAAATAAGCCTTCATTGTCACTTACTTCAGTTAATTTTTTTCTCATTAGAATTTAAAAAAAAAAAGAGGGGGGAAGGAAAAAAGACACACAAAACAAACCAAAAAAATTCCAAAGAGTTCACAGTGGGGTGAACCCTTCAGTCCTGTCTGTAGCGTTTAGTAACCACTAATCCCGCAAGATGATCATCTTTTGCTGAGACTCTGATGAATCAGGGTTTCAAATCAAATTAAAGGGCTCTACAACTCTGGTCACCAGATTGAAGTCTTCCAGGTGGCTCATCGGACGTACTTCCACCCACAGTACATCCCATGTCTATTGTTGAGCCACCCGTTTGGTTTGCTTGATTTTCATTATTTGGCTAGAAGTTCATAAGCTGTACAGTTACAGGAAACTGCTGCAGCTGCCACATGTACTTACAACCCCATTTGCTAGAGTATCAAAAATTGAAAAAGAATCAGTAAAAAAAAAAAAAAGCAACCCACAGTGTTTGTCGCTGCCCTAGAATCTCCAGCATGGCAGCACAGTCTTGGGACAGACTGCAGAACTATTTTATTGTATTAACTTACAATCCCTGCAAATGTTTGAATTCTTTTGAATAATAGCATAAGTGAGTTACACAGCTATATGGACAAGAAGTGCTTTAAGCAGAAGGAGAGTTTGTGCTGGTAGGAAACCAGCATATTCACTTGCCTCTGTCGGGGGAATGTGTTATTGCCGCTGTGGAGGAGGAGAGGCGCTTACTGATTGGCGATTCCATTTGCTTTGGCAGATTCATTGTAGAAGCTGAAAGTTTGTCACATGCTGCAGAGAGACGCATTGAAGATATTTGTATTCACATCACAGTGTTGATAAGCTCCCAAAATTAACCTCGCATTTGTACTCCTGGCCCTTGCCACTGATCACATCACTGAATAAGTCATGAGATAAGCTCTTTCCGACTGCTGGAGGACCGGCATTTTACAAGACATGCTTTGGGATGCAACTTTTCTGCTTGTGAATTTAACGTTCCAGTTTTACAACAGCCTATCTTTTATACTGCCACAGGGAAATAATTATATATCAGGTCTGAATGAGTGAAGCCATTCTGATAGAAGATACTCAATACCAGCACAAGCAGAAAGTTACCTAAAGAAAATGAACTGCACACATGACAACTCTGAACTCATCTCCATTCCCCCTCCCCTCTACTTTCAGTCTGGAAGAGCTGATGTAGACTTCAGGTATAATTCTAATATGAAAATGAAACAATCAACATCAGTGCCTTCGCACGATGAGAACTCACTGTTTTAATGACTGATCTGGCACGAGCCACTTGGCTTTACCCTTTTTGTGCTTGAAAATATTTAAAAAAAAAAAAAGTGCTTTTTGGTACTAGCCCAAGCGCCTTCATTTTTCTTCTGAAATACTATTTGAGCATCTACTGACGTATCTGTTTCCTACCTTGCTGTTTATTCAACCCAATGACAGAAAAATGTTATTCAAGTACTACTACGGAGCACTACTATATGATGATAACTGCATGATGCTCAGAAGCTAAAAGCATAGATGCCGTGTCCTTTAATTTTGAATTTTATTTCTTTCAGAAACAAAAATATTTTCATCTAGAGACATACATGTGGCCCTAATTCTGCAGCCCTTAAGTTACTACATTCCCTATTACATCCATGGAAATGTTGCCTCAGTGGGGTCTGCGAGATTTGCCTCCATCTACTACAGTAAAAAATGTAATTCTCTAACATTTGCTTTTTTTAAAAAGCAGGTACAATGCTGATACGCTGCAAACATCCGTTGTGAATCCAAATCTCTTTGTACATGAGCAACAGTTAGTACAAAAATTTGAATCTGTTTGCACAGAAATAATAGTTCCATGAGATCTTAGGCAGAACAACATTTACTGTACATTCTGCAGGAGTAATATCCAAGCCTAGCTCCTCCTCTGGGAAGAAGGCTGCGTTATGTTTTCAAAATGCCAAGTGCATTTTCAATCAAAATTAGAAATCCTATATGTAATCCATTTATAATTTTGGCAAACTCACCTACCTCACAGTCCTTTTATGGGAATAATAATTTAAAAACCAAACCAAAACAAAACCAACCAAACTAAAAAAATCCCAACTGAACAATATAAACAATTCCCTAAACAAAGTTAACTATTTGAGTTTGTTACAAATACCAGCTTCGCCAAAATCTACTTCAGGAGGCTGAAAACATGGCATGGCTGTTTATACCAAATTTGCTTGTTCTTAAAATATTGCAGAACAAGGCCCTTGAGATGGAAAAAGAGGACTGCTTTGATGAAGCATCATCTCGGTAAAACGTTTTCTCTTACTGTGCAACTGAATTTTATTTTTTTTTAAACAGCATCTGCACCTGTGCATTTCCACTGAAACCGTCAAATATATGCGTAATTATATTTACACACACACAAACACAGAGTGCCCACAGAATTAACAGAGATGAGAATCTGAGCGGTAGAAGTCCACAGTTAGTGAGAAAATCATGAAATGCCTCTACTGTGCTGGAATGCGAGGCATGCACTGCTCCACTATGGCAAAATTAAAAGGAAATTAAAAAGACGTTTGGTCCACATCACTAAGGGTAATGCTGTAGAGTACCAGACTGAAATTATAAGAAAACAGTGGTTAGGAAGGACAAGATCAGTGGATGGATTACAGTGATTAGAACAGTTATAAACGAGACACGATGGTACTGTGATTCTCTGAAATACCATTGAAGGAATCAGCAGGAGCAGTAGAGGTCACAGGGTCTGGAGTAAGGGTGTTGGCAGCTAAACCTAGAACAGGGGGTGGGGTATTTTCTGATTCACCTACACAGCAGAGAAATCAGAGCAAAAAGAGGTGAAAGAAATTACTGAATAAGTTGGGGGAGGTGGAATTAAGCATAAACTGCATCACAAAGACAAACTGGTTTCTTTCTCAAAGTATAAAAGACTCCTTTTATTATCACATATATTTAATTTCCTGGGTTTTTTGATGGCATATCGTGAAAACTATGATATGAAACAGTTTGCCTTTTTAGAGTTATTTACACACTTTTTGAAAGAGAGTAACTGTCGTATTTCATCATCACCCAAATATGGATATTTTCCCCCATAACAACAGTTTATTCAAAACTGACAATTTAAAATAAATTGTATGACTTAAAACAGAAAACATGCATCTTTTTGAAATATAAAAGCAGTACATGACTGATTATGTAATAAAAAGAATTTGTTCTGAAGCCAAATCAAAAAGAGCAGCAACAAAAAGTATATGGGGATAAAAACCAAACTATTTTAAACTGCACATGCTGCATAGTCACCTAGAAATTCCTGTCAGGTTTTCGGAAGTACCAATCAAAAACAGATCATCTTTTGCAAGGCTTAGACAGCACTCAGTCCTTTGGTGAATATTAAATCTGCTAACTGTGTGCGTGGGAAGACAATGCGGGGGAAGAGAATAAGGGAGAGAGAGCACAGATTTTAATTTCAGCATTTAGCATCCTCCCAACAGATTCTGGTTGCTCTATTAAAATGATCTGCGTTCCTAAAGTTAGGAGTGACCTTTCTCCCCAGAAGGTATTAGAGAGAGGAAGCCTGGCAAGCAATTACAAAGCATTTTTTCGCGCCCCAAGGCAGTAGCCCCTACAGTACCACCCTAACTACAAAATGCATCATCCTTACTATCTCCACAACCTCATGCATTTTGCACTTCAAGATCTGCAATGCAGGCAGCCTGTTTCACTTACCATCTCTCCCTCCTGAGCCTGCAGCCAGTGCTCCTCCCCACGACCATCGCTTCTGCTTCTGTTCCAGCTGCTGGCTGCGTTCAAGGGATCGACGCATCATGGCTTCTAAACGTTCCTGGTTATATTGGTACAAAACCAGAAACCAAATATCAATTGGTTCTTCGGGGGCTTTTTCTCCTCCTTCTGAAACCATGCTAAAAAACACACAGTTCCCCTGTTGCTCCATGCAAGATGATTACGGGAGCTTGTTTGCAATAAAAGAAAAAAGACTGAATAAAGAAAGTATCAGCATGCTACCTACCTCCAGATACGTGTATCCTTTGTCTGCAAGCCACTGAGGTCACTACAGAGGCCTAAGTAAATAACACAGGTTGCATCACTGCCTAGCATCTGCTCCTGCTGGTGAGGCTGCTGCTGTGCTCTGGACTTAATTTGTGTAAGAATAATGCTCGACAAGCATTAACTCCTTCTTGTCTATGCAGACCTCAGGATTTTTTCCATCCCTTTCTGAGCACAGCTAAATTGCTGCAATGCCAGTGGCTCCTCCTAGCCACGCAGATAAATGATCACTTCAAACCCAAAGTAGGTTACTTTGCAGGATGCCCTATTTATTTACTTATTTTTACAAAATCTCTCTACTTTCTTCCACTATGTTCTCTACAGTCTAGGCATTTAAGAGCTTCTGGGGTTCCCTCCCCCCCCCGGTATTTCGGTATTTTTTTAGTGCATGCCCAGATTGTGCTGTTCTGAGATCTATTTTTTTTTCCCTCCACCCCCATGTTCTTCTCCATGGCTTGACGAGTTAGGATTTTCAGATGGGGAAAATAAGATGATTTCTTTCCCTCCCCAAATCCTGCTCTACGTTTAACTTACAGCTACATATGGTTGCCTTATTCCCTCTCCACCACCTCCTAACTCTCACTCAAAGACCTCCACCCAGTTTTGTTCCCACCTCCTCCCTCTGCTAGTTTCTCAGTGGTTTATTGTTGTGGCAATGATCTCTGCAGCTTTCTTTTCCTCCTTTCAAGCAGATAAAACCTGGTTCTTCACCACCCACCATTCCATCACCTACCACCCTCTTCCTTTCATCCTCCCAGTACCTCATTCACATCTGGCAACCTCTTTCACCCTTGCATTTCAGCAGCTCAACCCCTACTGTGAAAGATGAGTCTACTCTTGCTGCCTCCAGCTCCTGCCCCAATGGTTTTTAGCCCTTTGATCCTATTAGTATTATTGGTCCTATTACTTACTACCTTTGCTATGTCCTTCTGGTCTAGTATAAAACTCCTACTCTATCCACTTCAAACTCTTGATATGGCAGGTTTCCATCATTGTATCACATGCCCTTCAATTTCTATCAATCCCCTGCTCTGTCTCCAATACCTTTGGTAGCTCATATCAGCTGTGTGGAAAACCTCTCCTGCATCTCTTGGCCAGATTACTTTCTCTCACTGATTGATGACTTTGGTCTAGGTTTCCTATTCCCCTTCCCTGAGATATTTTACCACAAAATTTCAGTCTTTGTTCCAGCATGCCTCCTTCAGCCTCTGCACTGGTATCGATTGAGCCTGTTGTCTCTAATGGAGCTCCTTCAGCAGATCAGACCCTAACATCAGGAACCTCCAGTAAGTACCACGCCTTGTACTTTTACGTACATACCTGTAAACTTTGTGTTACCTTCCTGGGGTTCTGTCTATGGTCACTGGCTTTCTACAATGCCAGATGCCCTCTCATCATCTTCTGGTTATCTGCAATATACTTTTGTCTCTTCCACATCTTTGAAGAATCTCTTCTACTATCATGACTTCCAGTAATTTACTTCTGGCCTCATTTTTTCCACCTCATCCAACCCTGCTACCAATTATCCATCAATTTCAACAGCAAGCCACTACCTTTTGTCTTTAAGCTCTCTCAATTTTATTACAAATCACTTGTACCATAAAGAATTCCATTACATTACCCTCTATACAAAGATTGAAAAAAGTCATTTCTCACATACCCTTTCTATCATTTTCAGCTCTCCTGTTCCTGTTACCTTTTGGCCAGGTAACCCACCCTGTTACTAAAATTTCTCTTGTCATCTCCAGGAAGATGACCTTTTAGTCATGTGTTTTGAGCTCTCACTGCAGTTTTGTCTCCCTTCTATGTCTTTAGCTCACGGTCTATCAGGTAACATCATTCAAAGACCACTGAAAGCAGACAGCTGCTTCCCGCCTGCTCCCTCCGCCCCACCTCTTCCCCCTGCCTTCTGCCTAGTCAGTGCCATCAGTGTCCAAGCAGGCACGCAAATGCTCTCTTTGCCTCTTTCCTCCTCCTTTTTCTCTCTACAGAGCAGATGCATAACCCACACAAAGCTCAAGCACAGCCTCTTCTACAACAGCCCAGAAAAACCCCACAGTTTTGAATACCCTACCACTTCTTATCCGTGCTTTGGGTGTGAAAAGAAAACAATCTTCCACTCTCCGGAATCCAAGTCACTCCCCTCCAATTTACTTTGCTACAGTCTTTCTTTCTTCTCTTACTACTTGATGATGCAACTTTCACATTTAAAACCTGTGTGTGCTGGCTTTGCATTTCAAGTTCATATTTTTTGCCTTTAACTTCCCACCTCCCAACATTAATTCAATTGTGTTTGAATCCCTTTTCTGTACTTGCTCTTTCCAAACCTCACCTCCTATTTCATCACCAGTTCTTTGCTGCAGTCTGCTTCTTTTAATTACTTTCTTCTACTCTGCATCTTGCCTCAAAATACCTTTCTACCCACACTCTTTATGAAGGAAAATTACCCTCCCATTTCTTTCTCATTAAAGCATACACTTACACAGAATCTTTCTTTTTCCATATCTGATTAATATTGTTATATATTAAGCAAAAAAAGATAAGATGAAAGCAGTCAAATTTCAATTATCTGGGTGATTTATGTTTGGTTGTGCTTTTTTTCAATGCTGCTTAGAGGAAGGACCAGCAATTCTGTAATTTGCAAACCACAGAATACACTTACACCACCTACTATGAAAAGCGCTGTTTTAAGAATAAAATGCATGATGAAATAGATTAAAGAAATTATTTTTCATACATATTTGAAAGTCTATGCCACTTACAATCTGAGGTTGAAATCTTCAGCTACATGATCTGGAGAGGATCATTCATTTTCATTTGCAAAGAGCCTTTCATTAAAGCACTATAGAAGATAATTATTAAACCTCATGAAACCCTGCAGATATAGCTTAGATAGAGAACAATATGAAGGCCATTTTTCACAAAGAAAGGATAGTTATTTAAAAAAACATTTTAAGTTAGCCCAAAACTAAAAAGCCAAAGAAAACAGTAAGACACATGGATACATAGCATAAACAACTCATACATTAATAATTTGGTCTGTGACAAAAACTAAACAAGACGACAAAGCACTCCATCAGCAAACAATGCGCAACAAAGCCTTCCTCTCTATGTTATAGATGAAGTACCTTCTTAAAAACATACCAAACTATCCATGCGATCCTCATTTGGGAACTCTAACAGCTACAGATAGAGGAAATAACCTCGGCACTAAAGACATAGTGAGCTTCCTCAAAAAACTATAATATACAAGCTTTGCGCGTAGGTTAAACTAAGAATGAGTAAAACCATAAAAAGAGAGCCATCTACTGCTAGTATCTAAAATATACATGTTACTTTCCAAAATCCATAGTTATTCATTCAGGTTTTCCTCAGATTAAGCAAAAGAACAAACATTTGCACTGTCTGAATTAAAACAAACCAAACCCAAACAAACCCACAAACTAATAGTGAGAATACAAGTAATTTGCCTGAAGCACTTTATTTTTATGTAAAACACGACACGTGAAAAGAAGGGAAAAATTTGTTTTGCAAGTATTATGACTTAAAATAATTTATGCGAACAATTCTAGAACAATCTGCCTTATACCTACAATATAAACATCTAAAAGAGCCCAAAAAACCCTCCTCTTCTTCACTTAATATGTTCATCAGCACTGTAAGTAGCTCACTGTTTCCTGATATTATCAGTTGGCTTCATATTTTGAGTATGTCTTCCACATAGCAACAAAATAGCTCTGTTATTTTCTGTCCAAAGAATGCATTAAAAAGCAATACAGTATTTTTAAATTTAACTACCCTTCTGAATACAATTCACTTCTACTCTCAACGAATTACAATTACGGGTGTGCAGAAAAGGAAAATTTATTAAGGGTGTGTGCATCAAAGAACAACATGGGGCAAATGAAGGCTCTGTGTTAAGGTACATGGGGAGCTGTAGCAGCAAGCAATGGCAAGCAAGGAGCAGAGGATGGTCGGTGTTGTAGTGAGGACTAAATTCTTTTCATGTATACTGCACAGCAAATTGAGAGACTACTTGCATAGCAATCTCAAACAGTTTGTAGCAAAATTTTTGTATTACTTTTGCAACTGAATTCCACTCAGTATAAGAATTGTCATAAGATTTTGGGAAAGTAGTTATTATTTCCATTTATTATAATTCAAAAAGTAATTAACTTTGAATTATACTATAATAAGTAATTAACGCTATAACATCTTGAGAGTTTTTCCACTCTCTTGTGTTTAAGTGCATACTTTTTATAAAGGTAACAAATAGTGCATGTGCACCAAAACAATCTCTCCAATACTGCAGGATATTCTTTTCCATTTAGCAGTTGTTGCATCAGTCTTTCAAGTCTGAGTGTTGTATTAGATTTGATGCTGTCTCCCAGCAGCAGTTCATTTAAACGTTAATATATTGGTAGGATCAGTACTAATTTTATCAATTTCCTTTTTAACAAAATCTGATGGTTTTATTAAAAACGGATCTTTGACTACATGGATGTTATTGCTCTTATTCACAGTAGCATCCTTGATGTGGCCTGTACAAGTGATGTTCATATTGTCTTATGGAATACAAGAGCAGTAGAAGAGCACTGCTTCTACAGAGTCTTCCCAATACCCTGTGTACAGCTAGACATTTATTTGCAAGGTATTTCCAAGTCATGTGGAAGTTCAAGATAGGGAAAGAGAAAAAATTATTTTAACTAAATGAGGACTAGCTTTGCTTTTATCCAGTCCCAAAGCCACTGGTTACTTACTATTAAAAAGCAACTCTTTAATAGCTTCTGAACAACAACATGCTTCTTTCCTCAAGGCTCAGGGACTGTTTTTACTAAAGGAAGTCAGCAGCTTTAAAAGTAATATGGAGGGAAGGCCAGTGCTACTGAAGACCTCTAACAGATAAGAAAGGTGCAGTCAATATAGACAGGATGATTTTCAAACACATTTATTCAGTTCCTGTCTGAGGAACTGGACACACTTCCACTGTGCTCTGCAACAAGCTCCAGCTGCCCTAGAGAACTCTGCCAGAATACCTCCATTTCCATCAACATAAACTTTAAAACTACCATCTCTTACCCGGTGCTGAAGAGGGGAAAAAGTAAGCAAAATAAATCAAACCTTAGCCATCTCTGCTTTGACAAGCCCTTTGCATGCAAAACAGCTAAGCAGAGGATGCTCTGATGTATGAAGCCAACAGGTCCCCACAGTTTGTTAAGAGCCATTTACCTCTAAAACTTACAGATGCAACAACAGTATTTTCTAGAGAGAGATTTATAGAACCTGTTCCTATCATAAATATGTACTGCCTTCTGCTGTGTTAAAAAGCAAGAAAAAAAGACTTAAGGAAGATATAAAAGGGCAACCAATAAGGCAGAGATCAATGAAGAAGAACTCTCTACTCAGCACTTCAGACACCTGATAAGCAGTTAAAATGGGTGCTCCAGTCCCCACCCAGTGTAAATCAGTGTTAAAAGGAAGAACACTGAGGACATGCTGCAGTATACTGGCTCACTGGCCAGGGCGCACCCCCCCACACACACCCCCAGGTGTGGGAAATACTGGTTCAAAGCTCTTCCAGTAAAGGTGGCCTCAAATGTCCAGAGTGACTCACAAGCAGTGAGTAACCTGCAATACCCAGGGAGCTGCAACTTTATCACCATCCTTTCTCAGACCTCCACTGCTACTATGCATACAGGGTTTGAGGGGCCCATTGGAAGAGCTGAGGGGAGGGGGGTATTTGGCAGATCCTTTAGCAGAATTCAAGTGGAATTTGAGAAATGAGGGAATGATAAATAAACACGAAGGGAAGCCAGGAGGTGGTGGTGTCTCCTTTACCCAATTTCTTTCTTCCCTCATCTTCCCCTGTTCTACAGATTATTCCCCTAGGTATCCTCCCCTCCTTCAGAGGCTCCTCCCACGAGGTTTATCCATCCCCAAATGAACAAGCATCCTCTCCTGCCCACATAGCCTTCTCTCGGGTTCTTCAACCTGGGGAAAGGGGCCAGGGGCCAGGCCTGGGCCTGCCTTGGCTCCCAAAAGGCTTTGGACAGTTTAAGCATGAAGGACCAGCTCAGTGAGCAGAGCCAGGAGTGCTATTCTTACCATGACCAAACACTTGGAGGTAGCCTTTCTCTTGTCATTAGAGAAGTCTCTCATCACATGTATGGGGTGTTGGGGAGCTATAACAGGCTTGCTGATGCCTGGGAGAAACATCACTGCATGCTCAGCCTCTTACGTCCATCTCTGGGCAAGCGCAGGAGGCCACTACATGAGATGAGGTCCCCACTGAACAGATCCTTTGGGTCTGACCTGGCACAGCCTATCTTACGTCTGATAACAACTTATGTCTGCCTCATTTCTCCAGCACAGGCGAACCATGCAGGCAGGGAAAGCAGGCAGTTGCTCTCTCTTCCTATACCTCTCCCCTTCCCTGCCCTCTGGTGTAAATTTTGAGGAAAGGGGTTTGGAATTTCTTTTACTTGCCACTTTCCCTTACAACCCTCATAAAGAAGATCAATTTTGCTTAGCTGCGAAAGGTTATTACAGCAGGAAATACTGGGAAGGAGCACATCAGGTCAATGATGTTACCACAGAAGGAGAGAGACCTCCTACCTTTTGTTTCAGTTTTTGCCATTTTTCTTACAAAAATCTGAAACGAACCACATGACAAAATATTTAACAATGAATTCTCAGCTATTATGCAGAAGACACAATCAGTATATGTTACAGTTGAAAGAGGAATGGCAGGATATAATCTTCTCTTCAGATTAAAGTCAAAAATCAAACAACAAAAACATTTTAATGGACAGCAGTATGCTATTCTGATGCCATGCAGAAGTGTTTTACTTCTTTTGCAAAGATATTTTGATCAGAAGATGGGGGGGCAGAAAAAAAGGAAGGTTAATAACTGCAGATTTCTAGAGTCTTTTTATCTAGGAACTAGGGAAATATCTTCTTTTGTCTTTCTTTTTTTAAAACCACTGCCCCCTTTTCTAAAAATCATTAATTCTTTATCAGCTGCAGTAGCAGTGCTAGTGTTTTCTACAGAAACTGCATTCAGAGATCTGCCTCAGAAACTGGACTCACAAGAGCAAGAAAGAACGTTAAATGATCTCAGTGGGGAGAGTAGAAGAAAGGAAGGGTATGAAGATGCTTCAAAAAGATATGTGATTAATTCTGTTCTGTGCTTGAATTTTAAACCAGCCTAGATTCTTCACTGCTTTAAGTAAGAATTTCTGATTTTATGTTACTGAGGAAAACCAAAACATTTTCATAAACATTAGTTCCGTTTCATGGACAGGAAACAAAATAGTAAAAAAAATCTTGCCATTTTATGGAAATACTCATCTTTAAAAGCTACCTTCCGGAAAGACGGTGCTTTCAGTCTGACAGTCAGAGTCCTAGATATGTGAGCATACGTAGATGACTATTCTGTGAGATTAGACAAAAATCAAGAGACAAAAAAGCTCTGGAAAATGTTTTTGATGTACAAGCAGTAGTAGAGCATTTATAGCTGTGGTGATATGTGGTTGCAGTTCCCAAAATAATGCCCACATGTCTCTGGGCCAAAAAAAGAAATCAATGTTTAATGCATGTCAATATTCAGCTATGTTTAATGCTACCATACAGAGTTCTCTGCCATACATCTCCCAGTGGACTTTACCTCCTCCTCTTTAAGTTTTTGTCTCCGTTTTTCTTCAACAGCTGCTCTCTTCTGCTCCTCTCTCTGCCTCTGTTCCTCCAGTCTTCTCCATCGCTCCTCCATTTGCTTTTCATATTGAAGTTTTGCTCTTCTCTCCTTCTCCAGTATCTGCTGTTCCCTAGCAGCTTAGGCAGAGAAAAAGGTGCATTTCACCTTATGCAAATTTTCTCCTGCTTCAAAATTATTTGATAACATGACACAATAGAGTAAAACAAATACAAGTACACAGGGTTTTAGTCCACCGAGATAAAAAAATATAGCGTACAGAAGCGCTGGAATGATTAGTAAATCTAAGTGATCTGCTCAATAAATAAATAGGGAAGCCCTTTGTACACAAGGTGACAATTTGTGTCCCTTACCTATGTAAAAAGAGTGTACAGAGTAGTTAACAACTCTTTTTTGTTTCAAATCTCTCTGTAGCTTAAAGCCAAATTCTTTTTTCAGACATAACAAATGTTCCCAGTAGGTTTTAAAGTGAATCAGTTATACATGTTGAAGCAGAAGCCCGTGGAATTTCTTTAAAACTGTGCTTCTCATTATGGGGCTGCCTTCAAAATAAATACATGAAAACAACATACGCTAAATTTTCTATGAAGCTTTGAAAATACACCATTCTGTTCATAATTTGGTGCTACATCGTTATCCACTTCTGCCTCTTTGCATGGAAAAAAAATTACTTCTGTTACTGAGGGTTTGCCCAACTGGAGTCATAATGTTCTTCTTGAGACATTAGTTTGTTGTAACAGAGATTCAGACGGCAACATTACATACAGGACTGTTGCTTCAGGTTTACATGGGAGAACAAGTAGCAGAAGTTAACGTGACAAATCATGAGGAAAAATCCACTGCTCATGCAAGTGTATGCCATAAAAAGGCAGGAAAGAGGAGCTTAGTAAGCATGCCTACATACATGCAAGCCTGTAATGTCACATACCAAGACACATATAGCTGGTATCAAAGAAGGAATATTCTCACAGTTGCCAGGCTAAGAACTTGAAAGTTAGGGAAAGCCAGAATTAACAGTTTATACAAGAGCTCGTCCTTCATCATGCTCACCTATTCAGCCTCAGTCTGCTTTTTCAGTTCCTGTTTCCTTGGACAGCAAATTTTCGCCCTTCTAACTCTCCCTTCAGTCCTGGGCTCTTGCCCAGCCATCTCAATTCCCTCTTCTCAGATCAGCCTTTTTCCCTCAGTTCCTGCCCTCAGGTTCTTTAGCCAAAGCCTTGACCTTCAGTCCCTCTTAGCCCCACTCCACCCTCAAGCCCTTGGTTTAAAGCCAGAGTCCCTCCAACACCAGATCCTTTTCCAGCAGTTGCATTTCTTTCCCTTGAATACTGGATTCCCCCTAAAATACTTCTTCCTCACATCCAACCTGCTTTACAGAACACCTTCTACCTTATTCTTTTTAGAAATACAGTCAATGTTGTCTTCCCCATTTGCCTTATGAGAATTCACTATTCCTCCCCACTCAGGACAGGGCAGCATGAGAGGGGTGTCAGTGCTGCAGGTGAGCCTGGGATTGTACACACGAAGCATCAGACTTGTCAACAGATGGTTACCTCAGAGACAGTGGAAGACAGGTGACCAGTTGTTAATTGTTAACAACTACTAGCCATGTCAGGTACAGCAGGTGAAAACAGCATGCTGGAGTTGATAAAAACCAAAAATAAAATGAGGTGTCCAGAGATTGTGCTAAGATTACCTGCTGAGTAAGCAGGTGAAACCTGGGACTGATTTTGGACAGAGAAGCAAACCATCCTGTCCTCGTGGACACACATGCAATTCTTGTTCTTTAATTTATGGATACTAAACCACTGATTAATGAGTTTTGGCTTTGGTGAAAAGGTTATTCTATATTGCTGCAAAGTACCTGCTGGCTGTATAAAGATCTGTCCTTCTGGGGAACTCGCTGCTTTTTTCTGAACTTCTAAAAGAAATTTGCCACAGAAACTGTGACCACAACCCAGAACTCCCCATTCTAGAAATGGTCTTAACCCTAATAAAGTATATTTCTAGAAGGCATATATGATGTTTGGAGACAAGAACTGCAGCCAACACCTTCCAAATCCCCTGGGCCAACCACTCCTAGATTCGCCAGCTTTCAGTTTCCCTCTCATCTCCTCTTCTGCTTTTTAACCCAAGTCCTTTCCCATCTACTCATCATGTCACTTTCTTGGGAACCAGCAAAGAAGTGATAATCAAGAGGACAGAAGAGATAGTCTGGACTTAGTATACCTGTAAGCTACAACTCAGGCTGGTGCATGCCCCACACAGACAGAACCTCTGGGGAGATTAAGTATCGAACACCAGCAGATTTTCACAGAACTACCAGAAGGAGTCTTGCTTACCAAGCCCATGGTACTAAAAAATGTCAAGTCACGGGTCTCAAGCCTCAGGTTTTGTCACGAAATGGTCAACAGTTTGTTTGTTTATTTCTTGCAAGAAAAATAGTATTTTCCCATGATTCTTTTCACAGGTGTCCACACTGTTTTAGTTGACATTTCATCAAAATATATGCCTATTATGATTACAAAATCATAAAACACTGACAATTCCTTCTGATAGGTATTGTCAGGTAACTTTAAGGAACACTGCTACTGGCCTTTCTTGTTATTATAATGAGGAAAAATGAAGTTAACTATTCAGCATTTTTAATATGTATATACAGAAAGTCTAAAACAATGTTGAACAGTTACTTTCATTCATATATAAAAATGAAATTAACTGTGTATACACACACACACCCCTCATATACATGTTTTTATATATTTCCTCCACATTTCCCTGGAGGTATTAGTAGATTAAAAATAACTGACTATTTTAAAAACTCTGAAATCAGTGTGTATGTTATTCAGGAAATGAATTAATTTTTTTTCTCATTCTCTTGAAAGAGTAACCATTTTAGAACTTATGGAAAAGTATCTGCTTTATGCCATACTTAACAACTCCATGATATCTCTTAAGATGGCTAAAACTTAATAGATTAAAATTGAGGCTGTTTCACCGAACCATCCTACATATTATCCCGAGTATTATTCAAGCCTTATTTGGTATTTTTACAAATCAGAATCCTAACAGTCAATATCTTGCATGTAAACGTATATTCAAAAGTACATAAATCAAAGAAGAAAGACAACTTGTAACTACAGAATATTAAATACTCAAATAGAAATCAAAGAAGACATAGATTAATTTATTTTTTATAATTTAATTTAAAAGTAGCAATATAAGTGATAAAGACTAGGAACAGACTGAACCACAACTTTTAAAATTCAGAACAGAAAAAATGTCACATTAGTAACTTAATCCTATTAACACACATACATAAATAATATATACACCTCCTCCCATCTTACCAAGGTATTTCTCTCTTTCTTCTCTTCTTTCCTTTGCCAGTCTTTGTCTTTCATCAGTTTTTAGAAATCCATCAATGGCTGAAGTCAGAGAGAGAAAGGAAAAAAGAAAAGCGTTAGTAAAACTAAAGAAGCACTCAAAAGAACTAAAAAAATCCACCAAAAATAAATCATATCTACTGCATTTAACAACTCCAACAATAAAAATGATTTTGCACTTGTATGTGGGTGGGTTAACAAGCTGGGATTTGAATACATCTCGAGCGCAGTCTCCTACCTACTGCTGAACTCCAAGTACAGTTCCTCAGTGTAAATGCCCGACTCCTCTTCTCAGAGCAAACAAGCATGCTGTTAGTGCTTGCTTTAAAACTTAAAACTTTCTTGGGAAAAACCACAAGGATGTAATTAACATGTATTAATTTTTGTTAATAACCTCATTTTAAACTTTCTAGCTAAAAAAGAAAAAGGTAGTTCAGAAAAGCAGTAAAAGTAGTATGCGGCTCTCATAGTCTAATGCTATGTGGAGTCCCAGCCTTCATATTTATGGCTTAACACAGCCCCACAGCTTCCTTGCCCACAGGAAACCACTAGCACCAGCTCATTTCAACAACCAGCAATTAGTGCTGGACGAGGCTACGGCGGCAGCAGCCCTCCTGCCCTCTTCTCCAGGTAGGAAACACTTTGTTTCCTCCTTGAGTTGGTATCTAAAAGTAGGTTACTTGTCTGGGAGGAGGTTGCCTAAGGATGTTTTGTACCTGGATCCAGACACCCCAGTTCTTCGCACAACATGAGCCACCAAAAAGCCCAATTTAAGAAGGCAGGGAGGCAGAGCATGACACATGAGGTGCCTCAGGTCACCTGCCTGCATGCTCTGCAATGAGCAGCCAGATGGACCTTAGGTGGACCTTCTGCAATGCCACAGGTAAGCTCACCAGCTGGTGACTTGACAGACCAGCAAGAGGATGGTATCCTTTTAAAACAGCTGAGAGGGCCTCCAGTGCTCTCCTTTCTCTGTTTTCAGGATCTCCTGGGGTCTCAGCAGGGCTTCAGTGCAAACAGGCATGGTGTCTCACAGCACAGTTTACATCCTTTGCAATCATTATTTGGGCTCCCTACTGAGTTCCTGAATTATAATTAAGTCCCCTTCCCTTTTGCTCTAAGAACTGCAGTTGTTAATTTTATCAGATAAATACGAGTGGAAAAGTTACTTAGACCGTAAACCCGACTCTCTTCCGGAAAAGTCCCCCTTGCAGGCTCCTCTCCCAGGGCATCCTGTCTGTGGGAGCAAACATTTTGCATAGCAAGTACCTTTCTCTAAAATGCATGGTTCTGTAGGAAGGCTGAAAACCAGCCTCAGTGGTCCTAGTGACTGGTGAAAAGCACTGGTCCTCAGCTGTCCCCTATTAGACTAACAGCTTGCTTTTTCCCCAAGCGGCACCTTCAAACACCATCTCTAATCCTCCTCTGCACACACAGACAGCAACTACCTGACAGCAGCCAGGCCTCCGGAAAATTGCGATTACAGCTCCCAGCTGGTTAATTACAAATAGAATTCGTGGGTCAAATACATATCTATTTACTACCGAAGACTCATCCTACTTCCATACTAGTCTGCTTGTTTGTTCACTTGGCTGCCAGGTATTGTCAGATTTGATAAACAAGGGGGAGAGAAGAGGAGGTGGCTCAGTAAGGCGGAGGTTTGCAACTGTGTCGAAGGGGCCTACAATAAATGGCCAAGAAGCGGAATCGTTTTGTCAGCATAGTTAAATTACAGCTCCAATGGAAAGTTTTTCAGTGATCTGAATGTCAAAACATCATGAAACCTATAATTTAGGCTAGAAGCAGCAGTGGAGCTGAAATCAAGACTGGATCAAGAGCCCAAAGAGGGAAGACAGCTTGGGAGCAAGTGGAGGCTGGAGAAAGGGAAAGAAGCAAGCAGAGGCGGGAGCTAAGGTCTTCTGCAGCAAGGGACCTAACTCAGATGGAGAGGTGGAACCTGAAGTATGGAAACCCGGATGGGGATAAGCTGGAGGGATGGGGAGAGGAAAAGCAAGACAGTCCATGTCCATGGATTGTGTTCACAAAATCCTGCACTGATTCTAACTTTCATCACTCTCCTGCTTTCAGCAACTATCTATGAAACCCACTAGCAAAAATATGTCCCATTATGCTTGTCAATAAAATTATAGCAAACTTATCTCTACTTTGGTTGCTTCATGAACGCGACTGGCAGAAGTAGATCTAAAAGCTCCGGCCTTGCTCACAACTGCCATAGCTATCCAAAGTTGATGCACAATTTTCCAGGTTGGCTTTCTCAAGAGTTTGGATGTCTCACCCCCCCAAGTAATATTAAAAGATCAAGGTTGTAACTCTAGATAGAAATGAGAATGTATCAGAATTGAAGCAGTTTGCACAATCCTTATTTTGCCTCCTTTTACACATACACTACGTATTTTTCCTTTTAGGTCCCTTTGTTTATTCAAAGCATAGAATGAACCTCCTCAAGAAGTGAACCAAGTTCAAAGTGATCAGTGCTTCTCACTTCATTTCTTTCTAAAACTGGAAAGTAGACAGAACTATAATCTGAAGTCTGTCTTGGACAACAGCACTCCAGACTATGTCACAGGTGAGACAACAAATACATGGAATTGGTGTGTTGCACATGTGATGAGCAGCAATGTGCAAAAAAAAATGTGTGGAGGAAAATAGTATGCAATGTAATAAATACAGGCATCAAACACATATACATGCAGCAAGGGTATCATTAAAATAGCACAAGCATCCTCAGTACTAGCATTTCTTAACTCAAGTATTTGACTTCACAAATCAGCATGCCTGCCAAAAATCAGACATTTGCTTGCCTTCAGAAAGTAAATATAGCTTTCAACGACAGCATAACTATTCCTTGGGTAATAACTTGTACCTTGGGATGATTTTTTTAAGGCCAAAATTAGCATATTTACTACACATCTTCATATAATATACATTATAAATGTAACGAGCACAGCAGTTACCTGCAGTGAGAAATTTGACTAATGACAGGAATTCAAATTCTGTTTGGTAAAGCAAAGAGCAAGCTAGCACAGGTAACTCTACCATGAAAGTAACGCAAGGCCAACTCTGCTTCGTAACACAAACTGCCAGCAGAGGGCAGAACAAGGTTTAAATGAAAAAGAAAACTCCAAAGCAAAAAAGCTTTCACTGTGGTAAGTGACCTCAGGTTAATATTCTGTACACTCAGCTTTATCCTGAGCCTTCCTCATATTTACAGCTAAGCCTCTGATCCCTCAGTTAGAAAGCCGTGTAGCAGCAAATGACATGTTTAAGAGTCAGGACATTAACGCAGGCTGGTTGTGCCTTCTGCCAACCAGAGTAATGAATACAAAGAGACACTGGCAGAAAATTCTCTAATAACCTTTTATTCCCAGACTTGCAGAAGAATAAGGAAACTGCCCAAGTAACAACATCAAGGATTTTACTGTAAGGAAGCACGCACACACACACAAATTGCTGCTACTTCTTCTCCCAGCCCTCCCCAAATGCCCCTTTTCCAAAGAGTCCCTACTCTCAAAGGCATGTGTCTAACCACTGGGCTAATCCCTCGAGATTGTGCCGCATTTTTTGACTGAAGAGATCCAGCTGCTCCTCTGGGACTTTGTTACAACAAGCATTTCTAAAGAAAAAGACCATAACTTAAAACCGGTTCAAGTGTCAGCAGCAGTAATATACCAGCTAATGCTGCAGGACTCTTACAATACCTCAATACTTATTTTGAAATAAATATTCACAGGAGCAAAAACTGACATGTTAATCACTGCTTCAACCCTTTTTGATGGGCAAGGTAAACCTATTCAGACTGATGAAACAGTGCCACAACATGTCCACACACCCTCTGCTCTGCTCCGTATACCACTTGTGTAAGCCTCTTGGTGGTTGCTCAAGACAGAGAGGAAAGTTGTCCTGTCCCAATGAGAGACAAAGCAAGTTCTGTCTTTTGAAATCCGTATCCTGTTTCTGGTTGAGAAAACAAGTACTCGAGCAGGACAACCAGGTTACTGGAAGCTGAGAAGGACCAACCAGCTGCTTGGACACCCCCTCTCCTGAAATTTGCACGTAACTGCCAGAAGGTAGGGCCTCCGTTCATTTATTTTTATTTTTCTACTTTGTTGTTGAACCCATATACACTTCTGTCCTCTGTAAAATCCCCCAGTATTTGGTTTCACAATGTATTTATATATAGCAGATACTGAAGCACTTAATAGAGGCATCCCAACACAGAAAAAAAGTCAGCTGGGGATTTGAGGCCAGCTCTACGTAATAGTGTTCAACAAAGCTAGACCTTTGGCCATCCTACATGACCATGTTCAACACATTTAGACCTTTGCCCATTCTACATGACACCGTCCAACATTTTCAGACCTTTGCCACAGTATGTGTCATCTACATTGATGTTGCTGTGTTGGTGAAATTCCCGGTTTGAATGCAGTTCTGCCAAGGGGTGGCCTTGCCAGGGATGTGGCAAGGTTGTCTATGTAACAGACCAGACCAGTCGGAGGTACCACTGCACTTACACCCACCATTCTGCTATCAAACTCTGTTGCTTCAAATAATATAATCTCAATCTATAAAATGAAAGTTTTGCTCCCTAAAAACCTGCTTTCTCTCTCATGAGACTGTTCTTTGTCACAATAAAGAACAGACTTTTCCACCTGCCACTGCCTCCCTCTGGTTACTATTGAACGAAGAAGTGTTATGTTCAAGTTTCTGACTATATTGTGAGGAGAAAAAAGGTAGAAAACTGCATGTGACTGTACCTGGATGACACTTTCTACTGGCAAAAGGCACTTTTTCTAAATTCCAATTATGGTATACCACTGAGAGGCTTTTGGGTAGAGTCAACATGGAAACAACACAAGGGCTTTGCAGGTATGTTCAGTAAGATTTACTGGATTGTCCTCTTTTTTTGTAATTGCCTTTTTACAAGTTTTCTTTAATTAAAAAAGCTGTTTATTGTATTGCACTCAAAAATCTGAATACAAAGAATCAGATTTTTTTCCAGTTTCAGCTACTTGATTTTATTTTTTATGTTTGCCAGGCCAGATTTCAAATATAACCGGAAAAGAAAAAAGGGACATTCTCCATTATATCTAATTAAAATGCCAAGATGGCTATCTGTTGTTACAAAGATGTCAAGGAGATGAAGTCATTAAAGGCAGACTCAGTTGCCAAACACAGTGACATTTCAGACACCCCAGGCTAATTGTCTGAGAGGTGGCCTGGCAGACAGGACAGAGAAGCTGTCATGGACCTGCACGTTCTGGTTAAACAGCTAGGACACAAAGTGTCACTAGGTGCTTGCTTTGTGTTCATGATCCCTACCCCGAATTTTCAAATTAATTGTTGAATCAAGAACTTCAGCTGTACATCATACTTACACAAAGATTACAGTAGCAAAATATAGCCTAATGGTAAGTTTATTTAAATTTAAGGTGAAATCACTCCAAAATGCTGGCCAAATAACTTTAAAATGACACATAAGGTAATATAGGTCATTTGGTGATTACGTATAATAAGAAAAATATCTTAATTACTGCATGGGGAGGAAAAAGTTGCTAAAATATAAAAGGCCGATCTTTTCAGTTCTGCACGAGCCCACAGACACCTAATCAGCTCCATGGGATTACATGCTTTATGTATAAACAGTGTGTACAGCCCTAACAGTGCCCCATGGAGACTCCAGTATCAGGCAGACACAGCAGACGCATCTCAAGATCACCCAGAGAACCGATAAGATGCATTAGCAGAATGTTTTTACTTATTAAAATACTAGATAAATAATAACACTAGATTAATAATTTAGTTTACTGAACAGGTCCCTACTAGACAGCCCACCACACAGTAAACACATACAAAGCGGCAGCACTATGTCAATGTGTGTTCTACACGGCTGTTTTATTCATGTGCTTCTGCAATCTCTCAGGCAGAGAGGAGTTTGGAGGCTTAACCAGAACTTGCCAGTGTCTTTCTCCCAGATTTAACAAACACGAACATTTATAGCTGTATTTTTCAAACTACACCAGACCCCAGACCCACTTGGAATCTGCAGGTAGGATCTTCATCCCCTTCTAGCCTGTCCTTTCAGCTTCCTGCTGCAGGTAATTACAAAAATTACACAAAGGGAGGTGAATGGTGGAGATTCAGCTGTAACTTAACCATGGTGGGTTGTTGTTTTTTTTTTTAAACTTCAGTTTCTTCAGAATAAATCCTGCATCACTCAGGTTTATGAAGACAGAAAGTTAAATATATAATTTCTAAGTTCAGCAGTTACTTTAAAAACTCTGTATTCCTACCTTTTTCAATAGAGAACCTAATTTATCCTTTCAACCTTACTACAAGTGAAAAATGTTGTCTTCAAAAATAAAGTCTGTATATATGTGAATGCATATTATGCATGAAGAGAACTTTTATTCAAGTAGATATAAAAATGTTAATCTTGTGTTCTGTAATCTTTTAATATTCATGAACAGTAATTTTAATAGCAGATGCTGATATACTTGAACACACAAATTCCATTTCATAACTATTTTTGTATTTATTGTGTGACTGCAGCTAACTTGAAAACACCTTCAGTAACTTCACATGAAGTTGAAATGAAAAACTATGCTCAAGCACTTTTAGAAGTAGTGTCACTTCCCTGAAAAATTCATCTTTGTAGCATACATGCAAACACACACGTGCTGAATTAACAAACTATTAAATGGTGGACGTGTACGTCAGATTTTATATGCTGCAGAATAAAGCCTGTGCAAAGACACTTAGAGATGGTAAACAGGGATAAAGGACAGACCTGCTTCTCCATCCTGCTCCAAGGGAATACATTATACTCCCTCTCGCTACACTAATAACACTTTCCAAGACTCTTCATTCACAAGGGGGAGGGAGAACGGAGACAAAAAAGAAGGGGCTTTCCTTTTGCTTATTATACAACTTTCATCCAGCAATTGGTTACCAATGGGAGTATTCCTCTGCTAGAAGACAAACGGGCAACTATCGTTAACAGCCGCATATAAAATTTTAATACAAAATAAAATGTTATACATGTATACATTATGTCCAGAGCCTTAGTTAACAGTTCTTGAATGCTCTAACACTAGATTCAGAGTAGTTACTGCTTTAGTAGCCATCAATGAAAGTAGGCACAACTCTACCGCTGGCTCCAAAGCAACCTGGCAGGTGGGGACCCAACAGGATGAATACGCCGCTCCTCCTCTTGTTCAAGTCTCAAGAATTTTATCTTTTGCAGAACATCAGCAGAAGCAGAATTTAGCATCAAGATATTTCTAACAAAAAAATCAAGAGTTGACTAACAATTCTGAAATCATGTGAAAGGAGAAGAAAAGTAGCAAAAAAAGAAAAAAGAGGCCTGAAGATTCTAATTTATTTATAATTGTTACTAAAATATCTAGTCATTTGCAACTGATTTGAGTTACACATTTGCAGTATGATCTAAGTTTATGGACAATTTCCAGTGCTGTTTTCTTAAAAAAGGACATTGCACAACATCAGAATCACAACTATGAATGATTTTTAAGACTTAACCTTTCAAATAGTCTAAAGCGGGGCTTTTGGAGGGCCTTGGGTTTTTTTCTCTGCAGGAGTTGAGAAGGTTTGAGGAGAGCTGGGGTTTGGGGGTTTTGTTTGCGTTTTTGGGTGTTCCCCCCCATCTTTCTTTTAAAAAAAAAATAAAATTCTAGTAAACGTAGAAATTCCCAGTGTAAAAGACAGATAATCAAATTTGAAGACGCACTTATTAAGATATAGGAAAATTATGGTTTTTAAAATTGATTCAGTCACTAAGTCTGTTACCAGAAAAAGCCCTCAAGAATATTAATATAGCAACATAGCCCTTTCCCCCTTCAGATAGCTAACTACACAAGATTTATAATGAGCAGTGGAACAAGAGAAGAGCTCAATCCAGAAGAAATTAATGCATTCATGACACTGTCTTGATCATGGATTTGTCACACACACACACAGAGAAATTTTTTCTTCTTTTGTTCACTCACTGCATATCTCCTGAATTAACAACTGTCCCAACACGTATTTAGGATTTATGCATTTACTGACTTGCACAGACTGGTTTCACTGACTTCAGCAGAACTACTTTGTTAAAACAGAAAAAATGGAAATATCTTGTGAGGATCAGGAAGCCCTTGCATGCCCCACCCAAGTCTGAAAAGAGGTCCTATCACTCATGTACTATCATAGCAAATGGAAAACTCATTTGTTGGAAGGAGAGTATCTATAAATACAAGGCTTGCCCTAATTCACTTTGTCTTACAACCTTTGGAAGAAAAAGCCTCACAGTAAGACAGTAAGCCTCGAGTCATAGTTATATTGCCCAAGTTACCTAAGGGAAATATTTTAGGATCTCATATATTTATTTCTCCATATCAGTGAATTTAACCTGAACAACCTCATTTTAGGAACATACACAACAAAATGAAAGAAATTCAATTTCTTTCCAACAACTTTTGTCACCAGAATGATCTACAAACAAAAGTTTTGCTTCTACAATGTAGTCTAGCACACTTCAATTCCTCAGTAAGTGTTTCTGGACTTGCAATACACATTTATGTATCAACACCTGCGGATGTTACATGTTTATTATTAGGTATTAGCTAACCAGAAACCCAGTGAAAACTAGCATTTCGCTGAGAGATTTAGATATTTTTAGCATCAGCAAATGAGATGGAAACTATAAGTATCCATTTCTCCCACCTCCAGCTAGCTTGTAATCCCAGAATGAACATTAAAACCCACTTCCTATTCAAGTTAATTGGCTTTGCTGGTGTGTGGCACTCAATAGTGATCTTATGCTTTGGTGGTTTTACAATTTTCACTGCTGTTTTACACTCCCAAATGGTAGCTGAAGTGCATGAAGACATCAAAAGTTAAGGGACAGCACAGAACTGCTTTTCCAGATCCAGACAGCAAGAGCTTTCATGGAGTCTTTACAGTCACTGCAGTCTTGCACAGCCCCCACGTGGGCAAGGAGATGACCTGCACCTCAGGAGCACCATTACTCTCGTTTCCCTGTGACGTTTTTCACCCAAAACGATGAACACTTACTCAAACCTTTGCAGGAACTTCCAATGCTGCAATATAAAACCAAGGGGTGCAGAAGCCTGTGTTTGCAAAGATGGTTATCTGGAGAAAACAGACAGCTTACCCGACATGAGCAGTCAGAAAAGTTGGGAGTGTATGGGCCAGAGCTCCCGTCTTCATGCTCAGGCTCTTCACTCTCACTGGCCTTGTGACCCGAGTAATACTCCCCTCAGCAGTGGGCAGTCGTGCTGCCTTCACCCGCAGACTTCCCTGCAGCCCACCGTGCCAGCAGCCAGGAACCCTTGTTAAAATTCTGCTTCACGGCAAAGAGGAAAGTTGGGATGATTTTCCCAGCATGGCAGTAGCCTGGAGCGTGTGTCAAGCTGCCCAGCTCAAGGCACTGAAGCGCACTGCTGAAGTCCATTATTCTGCTGCCAGAGCTCCTTTTATCAAAAAAGAAACTTTCACAGCACTGGTAGAGAGCAGCTGCAAATCTCCAATTTCAGGTAACTTGGGGGTCACAGGACAGCGTTTCGGGGGAAGCCCCGGCACTCTCTGCACACCCTGCCTTCCTGTGTGGTCTTTGCCTGCAGGTCTGGAGGGCAAAGCAGACAGCCATGGGCCTCCGCAGGAAAGCAACTGCTTCCAGATGGGCCAATTGGTAGAGATAAAAAAAAGTCCTATAATCAAACTTTTAATTAACCTGTACATCAAAGTATCCGTACAAAGGCATGACATGGCAAAACAACAGCTTGCTTCTAAACCAGCTTCAGCCAGAAACTGTTCTTCTGGAGCCCTGAGTAAAAATGACGACACAAATTTATCAGTATATTCTCATTAACTGTCATTAAAAAAAATTAAGGATAATCACTGAAAGAATGATAAAACAAGGTTACTATCTACAAATAAAGGGCTCACACTGGGGAGACAGAGGACTGGTGAATGTGCATTTCAGAAATGGCAAGTTGTACAGTGTAGCATTGACCTTAAACAATCCACTGCACATGCATATCTCATTTCAACTCCAATTTAATAGAAACTGCAACAGAGATATCTGTGCTTTGGGATTTATTCGGAGTTGTAGAAAAGGTATATTTAGAGAATGAAGAAAACATATTTGACTTCTAACAATGCTTACAGAGACACAAAGCATTGCCAGCATGCCCTTTATTTCCACAATATGCCTACATTTTTTTTCATAGACAGTACAATTAACTTTTTAACATTACATTCATTTCTGACTATACCCTGTCCTCCATCATTAAGTCAGTGATGACTGAAGATTTGGAGAAGGCTTTAGGGTGTTTCTCTTCTGTTCTTTGTGGTGAGCAAAGTGAATATAGAGCATTTAACAAAAGAAGAATCCATTTGCAATTTTCCATTTATATACCTTCTCATATATATATATATATATAAAAAAAAAGCATTGACGACTTACTAACATGGCATGCACCTATCAAGCACTAACCTAAATAACCTCCACTTTGCTCTGCCTCTACCTGGTGCATTGCTGAAACAGCGTATTATTCCACATAGAAGCAGCTACCAGATATCAGATGTAGAAAGTACATTCTCCCTGTGATTTGACAAAAGTTTCAAAAAGGAAGCAAAGCTGATTAATCCAGAGTAGACATGATCAAGGGAACTTCATCCCCTGTGGACTTGACTATGATTAGGAGCAAGAGTTAAAAATGTTGCTTTTACTGTGCTTCACACTAATAGTATTTCCCATTGATTTAAGGGAGAGGAAGAACATGCATTGATTACCAAAACAAAACCAATTTATTCTAGAAACACGCATACTAAAGCCTTATAGGGAGGAAAAGCTTTTACAATGCGATGTCTGTCTTTAAGCTTTTTTGTTGCATTTTAGTAGGTGTACTACACCAATATACTTCATATTAATAACATTATGTATAGATATATAGTTTTAACTATGTTTCTGGTCAGTTTATCAACGTCTATTTCATACAGCTCCTGCTTTTGGGTGCCCCAGTCTTGGCCCCTAGATATAATTCTTAATAAATCATATAATTTAGTAGTGGAATCTGAATATTTGCCTTTTTAAATCCAGAACATGAACTTTTCACTCTGGTGCTTATGCAGTTATTTGACCTCATATGAGAATCTACTCCTTCTAGGTGTAGGTCCTTCAAGAGCCTAACATGTCCTTGTTGCAACTTCCACCTAATTTTCTACCTCTCCTTTACCTGTGAGCTTCTGACTCTCAAGGAACATCAAGTATGAAGCTTTCAGTGCATGCAATTCCACCTGAGACTTGACCAAGCACTGGCAACCTCACTGCCCCAGACAAAGAGAACCAAAATATTACATTCACATACATCCTTTTTATGTACTTAATGCATTTTTGTATGATCATTTATAATGATTTTTCTTGATCCAACTATTTCATATTGGCCGCTGCACATTGAGAATGTTAATTGTCTCTGTTAAAAACCAAAAAAAACCTCCCTAAAGGACAAGGCTCCAAAAGCAAGAACCTCATTCAACTTTTACCCTTGAACTATGTTAAAAGGTCTGAATTACTTAGAGCTCCTAGATGTCAAGGAAATATGCTGACGTGGAGATGCCTGACACAGGCAACGTAATTTATGCATGGGGCTGGTGCAGCCTGTTGAAGGCGTCCAAGACTGCGAGGGGACAAAGATAAATAGTCACAGTTATAACACTGAGGCACGTTGGGTCTCGCTCACCTTGTCTAAATCCCGCTCCATTCTGATGGAAAGACAATGTTTCCATTTTGTGGAAACAGAGAGGATGGAATTAGGTCTATTAAGTTAGTACTTGGAAGAATATTTTTCAAGGGCAAAGGACACTATGCAGATGAACTGATACACAAATAAGGCTGATCATTTCTGCATCCCTTGAAAGAGTGTGAACCTATGTTCTGAAGTAGTATTTAGTTGGATTTTCAGTACTTCAAAAAGTGTTAAAAAGATTAAATCTGCCTTTTTACTACTGCAAAAGAGAAATCTGTTTAACCTGTAATTTCTCAGAGGATTATACACTGAATTCCTGCTATAAGTTGTCTTATTTGTTAATGCAAATTCAGAACACAAATCACATTATATGTGGAGCTCTTAACCTGCAGAGTAAGATATTTTACCAAAACAAAACTTTTCTACACAAGAGAGATGAGTGGATTGTGCATCCACTCATTTTTCAACTCTCAAAAAGAGGAAGTTTCAGTTTTACATATTTCTGTAAATCTTTGTAAAAGTTCCAAATTCTTATCCTGAAAAAAAAAGGATGAAACAGAATTGAAAGCTACCTGTACAAAGTGACTAAGCTGTATGCAAAGTGCTTAAATGATATGCAAAGATGAACACATACACTGAATCCAGGATTTGCAGCACACTTGCGCCAACAGAAAAAAGCCAATTAAAATATAGTGGGTCACTAAGCTTTACAGTAAGTAGTGCTTAGCACAGAGATTGGGTCCTGTATTCAGGATTTTCTGTCAAAGTTCATCTAAACTTTGGCAGTGATGCGTAGCAAAGCTACGCAGGGTGAAGAAAGACTCCAGTTTGCAGAGGTATCTCCCATCCTCTTTTGTGACCTTCATCGCCCAAAGAGTTGAAAGACGTATTTAAGTCAGTAACATGCAATTTTTGCTGCCACGACAAAACTGCCTCTGCCCTAGCTCAGGGGAAGTCCGTCGCTGGACTGCGTGCGGCAGGCACTGCAGGTGCCAGGGAGGACTATGGGGACTTGGCTGGCATTTCCCTTGGCACCATTACTTTACAGTCTTCAGACACACACAAGCACTTGCACGTACACTCACGCTCTACAGGCATGGCATTTTCTTTTGACTGTTACCTGAATTCAGAGACCAGAGACACTGGACCAAACCATTATTTTTAAAGAAAATACAAATACTTAAAGAATGTAACTTCTTGGAGTATTTCTGTTGATCCTTCAATCACCTGGAGAAGACTGACTTGATTCAGAACAAAGTCCAACACTGGCACGTAAGTAAGTGCTAGAGTTAGTAATTCAACAGCAGCATCCAGACACTTTTAAAACATTACACAAAACCAGCAGAAATTAATTTAAAACGCTTTAACAAAAAAAATATGGTTTGTATTTGTCCAAAATTACAAATCTCTATTAAAAGGCTTGTATGGGTCTTCCATCACAGTATAACAAAAGCTACTTGTTCGGTTCAAAGGCAAAATTTGTTTATTATTTTAGTCCTTATACCTTGGTATACAACTCTGGGAATACAACACAAATGCTGCTACTTCTTGCACCTGAATCTGTAGCACTTTGCACAGCCAGTTTCTGTTCTCATTTGTATGTAACGGCAGAGCTGGAAATCTGGCCCACAGAATCTTATTTTTCTGGTAACTCAAATTCTTCAAACAAGTGACTTGGAAAAAAACTCTACAGGGCACTAAAAAACCTCATTTCCTATGGGGCTGTGCCTAGACACCAGAATCTCTTGTGTCTATCAAGATGCAAGTTTCTATTGAAGTGTTCCTGGAGGTCAGGGCACTTACAATCAATTCCCTCCTCAGAGTGGTTAATTTTAGGGCATGTAACATGGCTTGTGCTCTTACTGCATTCTGTGGCATCACCATCTTTGCAGGAATATAGCATCCTTTAGACGGTAACTTCTGTCAAATTTGGTTAAAGTTGGCTGATGGCTTCTACGGCTAATTATTGGTGAGAAGAAAGAAGGATGCACAGGCAGATAGGTGTGATCCTCTATGCTTCATTTCCTTTTGAAGAAATACAGACAACTGAATTCTTGAAATTGTAGCCAGACACTTAAAACCCGTATCAAAGTCCTTACTCATTTGCATGCCTTGAAAAATACAGCATATTCAGTGTATGATGACCCTACACCATTTTCTATCTTCAAGGCCCCAGCTATTCACAACAGGATGGCCTTGGGAAAAAAGAAAACTCATAACTTAAGAAAATCCATCAAAAATTATGGAAGTTGCTAAAACCAACAAATACAGGAATCTGCACGCCTTTTTTAAGAACCGACCAGTTCAGAGAACAATTGATAACTCTTCTGCACATTATTTTCTGAATAACTCATACAGAGTAAAGGCAACTGAAAAAATGAGGGGACATAGATTAACCAAACCCCTCACATTTAATCACACAGTTGAAATGTTTTAGGAAACAACCATATGATGTTACACTGTACTGATTGCCAGAGCATCTAGTTAATTGCCCGACATTTAAACTGACAGGTTTGAAGAAACGCAGAGACAACATATAAAATGAGCACGTTAAAAGAAGCTTAATCCAGTGTCATAACATTAAACTGACAAGACAAACTGACCAACGATAATGGAAGAATAATTTTCACTGCTAATTTCTTTCAGGTTATTTATAAAAAGCAGAATGAGAAACTGTGAGTGCCTGCAGTCTATCAAAACAGCACTGTTCAGCTAAAAAGTGGATGATAACAGATGAGCTTGACGAAATTATTTGCATGGAACATAACAAGCTCTAAAAGGAAACAAAGATAATTATTTGCATAAGTGTACTAAAGTTGACGATGACTGCTGAATTCACACTCTCAATCTTCTCCTGTGGGAGACGCCACACTGAATACACCAAGTCTAATCATGCAGCCAGACTTTTTTTTGGCATACAGATTTATTTAGTGCTATGACATAGTCTAGTAACACGTGATGTGAATGTGTACATTGAGATAAAAAGAAAGCTCTTCAAAAGAGATAAACGCATGGTGAATGCGAAAAACTGAAGGTCACATGCTTGGCAGGCAATACTCTGTTCTAATTGATTTTGAAAACACTTGAATGATGATTTCGCAAAAGAATAATCTACTTATAATACAATGTAATTGTACATTTTGGAAGATGAAGGCCAGTTAGCTTAATTTCTTCTAATGTGTGTTCAGACTTGGCAAGTCTACAATTAGCCTATACATGGGTTAGGTGGTATTTTCTATTTAAAATTTACTTTTTAATTTTCTCTTGTTCATTGTTCCTTCCTCTCCCCCTTTTCTGATGTGCTGTAATTGTGGTTTTAATATAACAATTTATTGGCAGGAAATTTAACCTGCCTGACCCTGCAAATAAAACAAACATAGCTTTATTTGGCACCAGAATGTAGGTGTTTACAGTCAAAAATTAATAACTTAGCATCCACTTTGCACCAAAAAAGACAGCAAAATAACCCTGTTTTAATTCTTCTAACATGTGTCATCGTCTTTCCCTGCCCCAATGTCAACACTAAATTCCAAACTATGTTCTTTCCTACTTGATTATTTTTCTTTTCATGCCACAAAACCAGGTAAGACAGAGAGATCTAGCTCTATGTAGTACTTCAGTTATTATGACATTTGTGCCAATAAAACTTGCTGTACAGTAATTCCATAGCTGAGTATCTATTTATAATTCATTCCTTATCTTTGCCCTTAATATCTCACTGGGGTCTCTACTGAGATAACCAGACTGTCCACCTTGCACAGGCTGCCAGAACTTAATTACAGCTCCAGAGTAGACAGATGCAAAACTTTCCTCATTCCAAGAACATCTTCAATTTTCTTAAAGTAATTCCTATTCTGGATCCTACAAAACTAAAGAAGTTTTTGTTTAAAAAAAAAAAAAAATCTCAGCTATACCGCAGGTGTAAACTGACACGATTACGCAACACAATCATAAAAATACCATAAAATTATCAATGTCTTAGTTTTTTTTTTCTTCCAGCAATCTACCAATTTAATAAAATTGGTAGATTCAAATTAGACTAATTATTAATACCATGCAGATCTAGCCAGATGGGAGACAATATCCTGCATAGTGCAGCTGAGAAAAACAACGGCAGGGAAATAAAATCTTTCTTCAACTGTAATACAACAGCTAGTGCTAAAAGTTATTTTCAGAAAACATTCTGCAGGGTTTTTTTGAAATAAAAAGTGAAGTACAGCTTCCTAAGAAGCCTTGCTCATAATAGCCGCTGCAGCAGACTGAAGCCATAATGATTTCCTTCACCATGTTGAAGAGGAGCTCTCAAGGATGTTTTTGACAACTGCTTAAGCAGACATCACAATAATCTCAAAGACAACACTCCTAGACGCTATTTGAAGAGATCATGTCTGTTTCGCCCCCCTCTCAGAAACATGAAAAGTGTATGTACATAGGCCACTCAGTCCCACTCTCAAAATGACTTTTGACAAAGACACCTCCAGCTAGTGATACCAGCAACTGAGCTTCCTTCCTCTCACTGGAAGTGGGTGCAGGCTTTTTCTAAGCACTTTCCATCTTTCAACCCTATGAAAAAATTAATAGGTCAATTACCATGATTTATACAAAGCTAACTTCTACAGAAAAATCAGTGAGTAGCACTCTGTAAATATTGTCTTTCTAGGCAAAAATATATGTAATTTACACAGTGAGCACATGATATCTCAAGATTACTTTTCTTGCTGGCAAATAGTTCAATTGGAAGTGTTGTCTATTACATGAACAGCCAAAGACTGGATTAGCTCTTACATTTATTTTTTTTGCCATAGTCATTTTAGATTGTTTTATGGGATTAAGAGTATACAGATTTAGGAAAAGATTTTTTTTTTTTTTTACGCATGCGTAGATAGAGCTATTCCCCTCACATACATATATATGGTAGAAGGGGGGGGAAGACAGAAATTGAAAAACAAAACATAGAAACATGTTCCAGTTTTCACAAGCAAAGTGATAAATAGTAGTGCTGTGTGAACACGTATCTTTTACAACACCTCTTGAGTTTGTTTATTCACTGGAGATCGCATGGCAGGCTTATTTAACTTTCCTGCCCTTAATGCTATTTCCAAGCCAGGATGCTCACCAATCTACAAGCTTATCTGAAAGATCAACAGAAAAACCATTGCCACAACCACCGCACACATGGCAGACCAAGAATGACCTCCCCAAACCTCCTTCCCCAGCACAGCAGTGCCCCAGCAGCTCTCCCCACAGGCCTGGGATTTCCTCAAATGGGCAGCATCGAGCATGTTACAGCCACATTAAGAATTTTATGGTGTAAAGAACAATATACACGTTAAGCTTCAGTGGTAGTGAGTGTTATCCAGTCTTTATTTTCACATTTTACTTAGCAAAGAAAACAAGTTGTATTTATATACACCTGAGAAATACGGGTATATATACAATGGTGCTGAGACAACACTTGAGTACGATTAGGTTATATTACATGTTTCTGCCTTTGTGAAATTTGGCCGTAGAGAGTAAGAGTACACTGAGTTCCGTTGTTTCTCCTCATTTTATGCAGTTTTCCTCACTCTTTTTATTAAAAATAGAAAAAGAAATGGATAAAGGCGTCTTCTCCCTCCTTCGCCTTCTTTTTTGAAATAGTTTAACTTCCACCAAAAACGGTGCCCTGCCTTCAGGCCCTGCCTATGCACATATGCCCCTTTTCTGGCATGCCCCATACCTTCCTACGTCTCAGCACACATCCGTATGAGCTCTTCCCCCCCCTCAAAACCTTAGACCTCAAACAAAAAAGTTTTCTGTCACATCCGACACACCTCATGCCTGCAGCCCCGCAGCTTCCAGCCCAACTGTCCTGCGCCCCACCACCACTGCATCTTCTCCCCTGGTTTGCAAACTGCAAGGCACCGCAGGGGCTCAGCCGAATTCCTCAGCAGGGTGAGTGCCACCGGCCCCTCTCCTGCTGTCAGAGGCAGCTGGCACGCTCCAGCACACTAGCTGCAAGCAAACCCACGCGCCCCACGCATGCTGGCTGTTTTGGGGAGCTTGAGACAACCTCAGCCAGAAAACCGGCATCTTTCCTCAGGAGCGCGAAGTGAAGTCTCTCCCTGGCACCCAGCCACCCCATTCACAGGTGAAGGTGGTTTGGATGGGACACTTCCACAGGCTTTGCTGGTCACAGCAACCCCCCCACCCGCACTGCTCTGGCCAGCCCAGCCTGGTCTGCCAATCCACAGGGCAAGTGCTCCTGGCCCAGAGTGGCTCCAGGCTACACAGAGAAACCACAGACAGGTTTTCCTTACAAAAAAATCACACATTAGGTCTTACTTCAAACTTTAGGTTTGATACTGTGAATAGGTAATTTGCTTGTTGCTCTCTAAAGTGGCCTCTGAAAAGCAAGGTTTTGAAATTAAAAGTAAAGTACAGCTTCCAGTTCTGGGCTCCCCAGCTCAAGAAAGACAG
The DNA here is from genome assembly GCA_013397275.1 of Burhinus bistriatus. Lineage (NCBI taxonomy): Eukaryota > Metazoa > Chordata > Aves > Charadriiformes > Burhinidae > Burhinus > Burhinus bistriatus. The sequence goes on from VYXH01001139.1 coordinate 164,990, forward strand.
GGAACTACTGGAGAGAGTTCAGCATAGGGCTACAAAGATGATCAAGGGACTGCAGCACCTCCCTCATGAGGAAAGGCTGAGAGATACGGGTCTGTTTAGCCTGGAGAAAAGAAGACTGAGAGGGGGAATCTCATCAATGCTTATAACTATCTAAAGGGCAGGTGTCAAGAGGATGGGGCCAGACTCTTTTCAGGGGTGCCCAGCGACAGGGCAAGGGGCAACGGGCCCAGACTGCAACACAGGAAATTCCATCTCAACATGAGGGAAAACGTCTTTACTTTGAGGGTGACAGAGCACTCAAACAGGTTGCCTAGAGAGGTTGTGGAATCTCCTTTTCTGGAGATATTCAAAACGCACCTGGACGGCATTCCTGTCCAGCCTGCTCTAGGTGAACCTGCTTTGTCAAGGGGGTTGGACTAGATGATCTCCAAAGGTCCCTTCCAACCCCTACCATTCTGTGATTCCTAAGAAGTCTCAGTATAAATGTGTGTGAGCTCTTGTGAGGGGTTGCAGGTTCACAGAACCACAGCACAGCCCAGGCTGGGAGAGACATCAAAAGATAAGCTGGCCCAGCCTCTTTTGGGAAAGGGAGTCCAAATGAGATTATCTAGGACCCTGTCCAATCACATCTTGAAAATGGGGACTCCGCCACATCCCTGGGGAGGTTGTTTCAGTGATTATTGTTCTCACTGCAAAAAATTTCTTTCTTTTATCAAGATGAAAGCTCTTCTGGTGCAACTTGCATCCGTTGACTCTTATTTTCTCCACGTGGCTCCTTGTGAAGTGAAAGCCCCTGTCCTCTTTGTAGCTACCATTTAAGTACTGGAATAGTGATTAAGTCCTCCCTGATCCTTCTCTCCTCCAGGTTAAATGCCTGCTCTCCAAAAGAATGAACAGAAGAACAAAACCCAGTGCCTTGTTCTGCCAGTGTTTGATGCCAAAGACTGATTCTTCATGGCAGGGCAGAGGAAAGAAGAGAGCAAAGGGCCAGGCTGCAGCACGGATGGAAGAGGCAAAAACGAGAGGTGGATGCTGTTCGTTTCCCGAAGCTACGGGCACAGACCTGCAGCGAGGTTCTGGAGTATTGCAAGCATGAGAGTGCAGCCTAGCCAAGCGCATCGAAATAATCCGCGGCAATTCCTCGAATTATAAAAAGTCCAAATCCCTCATATTTTGTCATGGTTGTAACGCAACAGAAAAACACACTGCTCAATTTATTTTTTTTAATCATTGTTAAGGCAAGACAGACAAAATCATAGTAGAAAAGAGCACTTGTTTCCTTATAGTAGCTGACTAGACTAGTACTTTTGTCAATTTTATTTAAGACAGTTGCAAGGTTATAAAGTATCATTTCCTCCAATTATACCTTGCAGTAAGAGATCCTCCTATTTCCAATAGAAGAAAAAAAACAGAATCAGTACAAACAAACAAATTTTATATTATTAAAGTATAAATATTTCAAAGCTGATATTTTATAGAACTTCATCTAGGTGCTCTCTGACAAGAATTGGAAGTATGTTTTATACTCAGTTCACTGGGAAAACAGGTCTCTCTTTCTTTTTGAACAAAGTTAGTCCAGAAGTATTTGATGAAAAAAATTATATGCCAGTTCTTTATCAGTATCAAGATGTCAATATACATCTTTCAGTACTATTTTAATAATAAAATATTCAATAAAAATAGCATAAATTTAGAGATTATATATAAATCCACCGTAAGTTTAAGAATTACTCCAGCTTTCCACTTATCTTCCTATGATTTTTTTTTTTTAAAACTACACATCTCTCCTCTGCATCATTATTTATCTTCTCTACGTTACCGCCCCATGTTCTCCCTCATCATTCAAACTTCACTGAGTGTTTATTATTCAGCTATGAAATTAAAACCTCTAATTAATATTAAATCTCAGAGAGCTTTTACAAACCATCTGGTGAATTTTATGCCACAAAATTCCTGGCAACATGATTTCCTATACAAAAAGTATACAGCAATATGTCAATATCATACTTTCATAAAAATCAAGTTCTATTTGACTCTAAAATACATGTATGCTTCCATTTTTAAACTTTCAACTTGTGTCTTAATCAAAATGTATATAGGAGGATACTTGAAAGAAAAGTAAGGTGGTATGGCAAGTTGATTACTCTTCAATAAATAGTTCTCTTGTAGCTGTAATAGGTAAAGTTATTACAAGAGAATATTAATACCGTCTCTACAAGATCAGTTGAAATAGTTTGGCAAAAGGGAATGTGACAATCAGAAGAACAAGTGAAATTTAATTGAAGTGTTTCCTGCAAGCTTTTCCTTCACTTCAGAAGTATATAGGCATTGATATTTGACTGCTTAAGGTTCAAGAAATATGTAAAAATGAAGTTAAAAAAATCGGAAAGCAATGTCATTACACCACAACTGCCCTAAAGCAAAGACTGAATGTTAGTTTTTACAGAGTACTTCTGTTTAGTTCTTAAACTTAACACATATACACACCCCTAGCATGAAAGAGAAATTATCTGAGTAAGTATTTCGCATACGTGAATATCCTTGCAATGACCTGACCCAAACTATAACAACGTAAGTACGTTTTTATCTAAAAGGATTCAAGGATCCAAGTGCGTAAGTCCTTCCACAGTGGTATGTCTGATATACGCAGATGATGTACTGGGCATCCTTTTTGTTATGACTAAAGCTGGCCTAACTTGTTGCACTACTCAGAATTCTAACTCCATCTGTTTTTATTTTTTCCATGAGAGGTAGGAAGGTGCAGATAACAGATATTTTTTATTTTTTAGATTTTTTTAAAATGCGAGAACTATGACCTCATCTTCAATTGGATCCTCACCAGTTTGCTGACTGTATCCACTGACAGAATAATTCTCAGCTTGCTTCTACTTACACAATCAGCAATTCCAATATGTATTTTTTCTGAAGTGTTCAGTGAATTTTTTTAACAGAAAAATAACTGATAATAATTTCTAGTATAAATGGAAAATGTTACATCATTCAGAAATACTTGAACAATAACAAATCAGTTTATAACTAAGAAATACTGGCAAATCAACTCACTTTCTTATCCTTGGATAAAGCTGTTTTGGCTTGACAGTCTCTGAACCCCCTTTAGGGAACGTTTTTTCCCTCTTTCACCCCACGCATACTTGTCTGCAAAGACATTTAATTCTGTAAAGCTACTATTTCTGAGTCCTCAGACAAATCTTTCTGCTTTAAAGCTTTAAAGAACTTATTTGCCACCTTTTAAACAGCAACATCTTGTCATGCTACACAGACAAAACAACCACAATTTCTGTTTGATACACCACTTTTCAAAGGAAGTCTTTGGGTACCACAGCTGCTTCAATGCAATGCTCAGAAACTGAGGGTGACAGGCTTGCTTGAGTACAAAAGCTTTGTAAAGATGTAAAAAAACTTCCCACTGATAAATGGGAGCGGGAGAGGGGAATGGCTCGGGGTCCTCGCGGGCAGGCTGCGAAGGCTGCAGGCTCTTCTTGACAGCTGTGAGAATTGAGCAAGCAGGACAATTTAGGAAGCTTAGCACTGGTTCAGCGAGCAAAATGAGTTAACACACACAGAGCAGAGTCCCAAGTTACAAGCCAATTAAAAGCTTCACATTATCGCACCACCTCAGTGAAAGCGATAGGAAGGAACAGAGTCAATTTTGCAGGTCTGCTCCCTGTCTCTGTTGTTTACCTGGACTTTNATAAGACCAGACCAAAACTAAGGGGAAAAAAAAAAAAACAAAACAAAAACCCACAACAAAAGAGTTCAATGTCACTAGTCCCGCAGCCATCATTTCGACAGAAAAGGACATCCTGGAGCATCTGTACGCAAAACATACACTTCTTACTTGGTGAATATTGTGATTACCTTAATGTAGCTAATTTGGAGTGAGCCTGTACACTGTCCTATAAAAGGAAAATCGCCTCTTTGCTAAGGAATGTTTTCATAGCACTAAGTAGCCAATTTCTGAACAAATTTCCTTTTGCAGTAAGTAGTACTAGGCTGTCATCTGTTACACATAATTACAGCAGAGGAGATCATTTGGATGCTACTGCTTCTACACTACAGCAGCTCTGAATTCAGTAACAAAAATAACTGTTTAACATACTCGGGGCATTATTTTCCTATGGTGATAAGGCAATAAAAACCACGCACATTTAAGTAGTGATAATCAGTATAGCTACATATCTGGTTAGAACCATAGTAGGGCAAGAAGCAACTAACTGTATTGCTTTCACTTCACGAGGATCCAAGCCGGGGGTGAGGAACTGGGCCAGCTTACAGCAGCTGAGCAAGATGGTATTTTTGATGACTGCCTTCTGGTGCTCAGAATCTAATTTCCGTACAAACATGCCCAATTTTTGCAAATGGAAGGGATCTTCTTCATTTTCTATATATGCCTTAGTCAACAGGCTTAAGGAAGTGTGGATCACACCTATTTGTTTCACAAGGTGTGGGATACTGATTCGGGCAACAGGAGCTTGCCTCAGACTTCATAATTATTAAAATCTATTACAAGGTTGGTCAAATTACGCAATTTAAAAAAAGAAAACAACAACAAAAACACCATGAAGTGTCCTCCCATTCTTCCATTATTCATTAAATCAGAAATAGGCAACTCGACATAAGGCATTCAAGCTGTTATGAAATTCATTTATTTGTAAATGACAAATGAAGCCCCTTCTCAGTTTAACAGCTTTTCCTGGGGAGTCAATTTAGTTAAAAGAAATTATGACATTATCATAGCAAGACATAATTATGGGATTTTATATGTAGTTGCAACCTGAAGTATCACAGCTGTGCTTTTAGACTTCTATAGCAAAAAAGACTTATTAATCATTACATTATAGACCCTATCAGATTTGCTTCTGGGAGTGAGGGGGCATCTATATATCTCATAGCATTATGCCTTGATCCTGCAACAGATTCCCCCTACCATAGTCAGCAAGGCTCTGTGCAGATGCAGAAATCCATTAATGGCCACCTGCAAGGCTGTGTAGCAAAGAGGACTGGCTTGCTGCCTGTGACAGCTAGAAATACCTCTACATTGCTGCAGCGATGCTCATGTTAAGATTGCCCTGTGAAATGTATTTAGAAGAATTCACCTATTCAACATAGTATATGAGCAATATGCATATACACTGAAAGACTGCTTGGCAACCCAGAAGTAAAGAACAGAACGAGACATCATAGTCCCTATGGACAAAGTCCATGAATCTAAACCCCCTATGATTTAGTATTTCCATACCAAGGTGATGAGTGTTCTATAGTTATCTGATGTAGATTAGTCACCCAGCAAGTCTGTCACACACTCATGAAAATACCATTTTTTTTCTAATTACTTTTTAAGGCTTATCAAGAAAACTTTCATCCTACTCACTGTACCAGAATAGCTTGAAGTAGAAATATTTGGCCTTGGGAAAAGAATTACTAAATTGTGTGTGTACATGCAATCCGGGAACTCCAGAGTACGCCTAACCAAAACCAGCTCAAATCTACATGCAGTAGATCCTATTTGGGGATTTCTATTTTACGTTTGCACACAGGCACAGTGGATCACTCGCCTTGCCTGCAGAGGCAACTGTATACTGGCTTGGCAAGGCAGACAGGGCCACCCTATGCAGTGGGAGTGGAAGGAAAGCGAAGGAATGCTTTGAAGGCAGGACACCCCGAGCCACACAGCACTTCTCTACCATCACCTCTCCCATGCCATGACCGGTGAATCTAATATAGAGCTTCGGCAGATTACAGATGAAGCAGGAAGCTATGTCTGACACATGGGAGGGGGGTTGACAGCATAGCTCTTTAAAATTAAGAGGTGGGTGTTGACCTGCCTAAATTAAGGAATTTCACACCTAAACCACACAACCTGACAGGCCTGATTTAGGATTTTGTTTAATACTTGAATTGATTGTAAATACAATACTATGCCTGAACATGACAACTGGCTTCTTTCAACCTATTAAAATCTGTTGTGGTATTTCAGCTTTAAGCAAGGGTATACATTTAGATTGGTAAGAACATCATTGGGTAAATCAAAATGAAGGGCTCAGGTGGCTCTACAAGGCAAGGAGGAAGGGCTTTTATTTGAGGCAACTGAGATCCATTTTATTTTACATGTTTATCTTATTTGTAAAGATAACGCTAGTGATGTTTGAGAACATTGAGGAGCATGATAATAAAGCACACAGCAACATCCTCTGTCATCTGCACATGCACAAAAAAACCCCAGACCAAGCTAAATATTTTGGCATATGGAACCTAGAGAAAAAAGAGCATTACTTAGATAGTCTCCAGAGGCAAAAAAAGCTTTTAAAAGAAAAACAGAAGCAAAATAGTGTATGTGGGAAGACAAAGTTAAGGTATTATGAAGGTTTAACTACATGCTCTTAAAATTCTAGTTTTTATTCTCTACAATCGCTCAAGCCCTCGTTCAGAACACTTTATAAAACCAGTCAGTCTTTCAGACGAATACAGTGAAAATTCCCTTAATGTGCACATCCCAGAGCCCTAGAGGGGTTCAGAGTGCTGTGCGCCTCCTAAAGGGTCAAAACTGAAGTTTTTTGATGTTGTACTTTTAAGTGTGTTGTTAACAGCAATTCTTTGGTAGATCAAAAAAGAAAAGCTCCAAGAAATAGTCTATAGCATCATGAAACAAGCCAAACTTCTAATAGACAGAGCTCTAGATTAAGGTTAGTCAAAACAGGCATAATAGCCAAGCTCAAGAAACCATGGCTTGCCTAATTTCCTCTGGCATCAAATATAATTTAATCAACAGATCAAACTATATTCCATTGTAAGAAAGACTTGGATGAGAAACACCCCCCTTAAACTCCTTCACGTAGAATAATGATGCAAATAATTAAGCTTCAATGATACAGCCTTATGTTTCTTGACTGTTCCTTTCAGATGTGGACCATTTTGCAACCTGCCACAAAGTCTGGCGGGGTCTGTGTGATGGGGTGGGAGTGGGGTGTTCACTGTCCTTTTTATGCCTTTACCAGTTTGGTCCTCAAAAATATTTGTCTTGTAATGTTATTATTTATTTTTTAACTTCCCAGAGATTATGCTGTCTCCCATGTTCTCATTTGGATGTATTTCCCCCTTGTCTTTTTATTTCCAATATCCTCCTTTACTCTGCTGTTTAGCCATGTTTCAGGGGCTTGAAGAACACACTATTTTGATAATTTTTTTTTTTCCTCCTCCAAAAGGAAAAAAAAAAAGTATGTTCTTTTCTATTGTAGAAAAAAACCTGCACAAAGTCTCTGAAATTGGGCTCAGGGCTGCACTGTGCATCAGAAGCATGAAATAAAAGGTAGTCCCTGCCCCACAGTGATTATTGTTACAAGGTATCAAAAATGACATAAGGTAGTCATGGCAAGAAAACTGGTGAAAGATTAAATACTACCTATATATTCCAAATGTTGCAGAAAAACAGAGGTTTCATTTATCCAAGCAGAGTTTTGCAGTGTCAGTAAGGCAAACTCTATAGCTCCTAATGAAAGCAGGATGCAGGAGAATTACTGCAATTAGATCTAACTCACTGTCTGCACTGCTGTGCTTACACAAAGGCTTCCCGAAGCTGAAATCTCTGTCTTAAGCGTGGAGAGAATGGTTATTCCAGCCAGAAGACAGTGTCTGTACAGCTGAAGAATGCTTACAGGCAGAGAGTTTCCTGTGTAGCACTGAAGGGGTCTGGTTTTACAGACCTGATATCAATTAGAAAAAAAAAAATAATTAGGTACCTGAAAGTCTTCACCCACTGCTCCTTCCGATCTGTGACTCTACCCAATGTCCCCCTTCAATTTGCTGCTTTTTCAAAATGAGAAGTCTGCTCTCTACTTATTCCAGTTATGGCTTCATCACCAAAGCAGGGGGCTCTACAGCCTGATAAGTATATATAACTGGAAAATAAGCTTACATTCACCAGTAAACACATAATAAGCAATGGAAACATGTACCAAATATCCACGTCTAATAAGTAGAACTAATAGAGCAGGTTAAGTTTTAGTCTTCAAACAGACCTGTATCATCTACTAATTGAGCAACATCATCATCTTTTCTCCAAACTCTTCTCATGACTACCTTCAATTTAGCAATAAAAATATCCTATGTGGATCAACAAGTTGCATAACCAAAACAAAAGCCTGAAGCTTTTTGATTTTTACAATAATTTTTTTTTTTTTCCCAAACCTACACTCAAGTGCTTTGCTGAATAACAGGCCTCATGGGAATCCTTGTACCTTACACAGACCTTTCTAAACCAGGAATAGGCAACTCTCATAACATGCATTCCACACTTCCAGTTGCTATATTGCCAAAAGCTAACACACTACAAACGCTATTTGCTTAAGTAGCATGTGTCGTAACCACAATGGTCAAAGGTTATAGTGACATACAGTATATATGGAGCAGTAATGTTATTTATGATTAAAACAAGCTTCTATTTCAAAGCCAGAGAAGCAACCATGTGCTGTAAATTTTTTCAGGACACATCAATACGTCTATTAACAGTGTTCTATGAAATTTGCCTGCCTTTTTAAATGAAGAAGTGATTTAAATGAAGCGATATGTGGTTTGAATGAAGTGACTACCAGCAATCAACTCAGTGGTGACAAATCAACAGCCTCCTGGCTGTATGCTTCCCATGGCACAAGTCACACATATGACAAGTGGCTTTCCTTGCCTAGATGGAGCATCTCAAGTCACACACCAGGGAAAGCCATCATCACACTGAGGAAGATAGCAGCTCAACGCAAACCACTGCTACTGGAAAAGTCTCACTGGCTTCAACTTTGCCAGTCAGTGAAAGAAGAAAGTTTCCGAGAGAGGCTATGGCTGAGCAGAAGCCCCATGAATTGCTAGCCAGCAGCAACACACTCCTGCAGATGGGAAAACGTTAGAGCAGACTGGCACTTAACCTTTGCAACACGCATGATAAACCCAACATGTAAACACCACCTGGCTTCCTGCCCACGGGCACACCGGCAGCAGGTTCCACCCAGTGTACAGGAGGGGTAACCAGTCCTCCTGCACCTTTCCAGCACACCCGAAAGCCTGACCAGCAAGGATTAAAGTGACTGCTACAGCTGGCAGCATCTCATGAAGAATGGATGGTGGCTCACGAATTGTTTTCTCAGATACAGATCAGTCCATTAGGACAGCCACAGCATCTCCAGTGTTATCAGGGAGGGTGAGACTTACCCTAACTTCAGCTGTCCGAGTAAACACCCACCTCTGAGCTAGCAGCTCTCAGCTTCCTCTCCCTCACTTTCTGGAGAGCTGTGGTACTTCTAGGACCTGTCACCTCCTCCTCAGGGAGGAATTTAGAAGTGCCTATTCCACTCTACTTAAAGAGAGCCCAAGACAACCAGTGCAGGCAGATGTCAGATGAATTCCTGCAGTGCACCTAATTGTGCACAGTAACGCAATTTGTGCACTATCCTGCCATGAAGACATTAGGGTGCATACAGGGAATGGGAGGATTTTCTACAGGTATTTTCAAAATATCACCTGTCTTCACTTGCCTGCTTACTAACAGCTGAAAAATGACACTGCAGATGTAATAGCAATGCAGGTGGTTTTTATTTAAACATTTGGGGGGGGGGAATGTCAAAACTCTACATTTTTTTTTATTGATAACAAAGGAAGAAGATTGGGCAGCAGAACCTTCAGGGAAGGGACATTTACTGATGAATTCCGAGCTAAGGATCAAAGCCTTCTAAAAGAACACACTAAAATCAGGGTTTCTAACAGATTACGCTATCTAAAGCTCCTATTTTTCAGTTCCATTATATATGGCTATATCCTGCACCATCAGCCTTTGGGTTCCAGAATGAAGGCAGACCTCCTTCACTGTCAGAGGAACAGACCTCGAGGGAACAAAAGGAGAGAATAGCAGTGCTTTGAGAAGAATGGAAGAAACACCAGGTAAAGCATCTTAGCAAAGCGTTTAATTTCATAATTATCTCCTTGGACTGCTAAAGAGATGAAACATAGCCTCAAAACCTATTTCATCAAAACCAAAACATTTAAGAAGCAGAATGCCTAAAATAGATGCAGAGAACCTAGTTTTTGATTTAACACTGACAAATCTGCACTTGACATCTTCTTCGCCTGTGACAAACCTGTGTAAATGTTCATTAGCAGGTACCATTTCCCAGAAAAGAGTTAGTTTTCAAAAAATTAACACAGTAATAGTACCAGCTTCCCAATACGTACTTTCAAGTTCAGCACTTGCTCAAGCTGAATGCTTAGAGCAGCATGAAATAGACAGCACTTGCGCTCTGTTAACCTCAGAGATAAGAAATAAACCCAAGGAGAGCTTGGAGTTTTCATAGTTCAATGAAAGCACAGCCAGAGTGATGCTTGAAAAAGGTCACTAGGAAACAACAGCAGTGCAGTAATGCTAACATAAAATGCTCGACCTTTATTTAATCTTAATCCCGTTATCCTTTTTCCCATCACGACAATAAATCCCACTGAACCAAAGGGATGCATGCTATTTTCTTCTTGTGACTAGGTGTAAAAGAATTCTATGAAAAGTATAAGCACATACAGGACACTCCCAAAGAATTGTTTTTTATATATATATATATATATACACACACACATGCACAAAAACTTAAAAAATTGAGTCTGTTACCAGAGGACAGAAAATAACAAACAATAAGAACAAAGAAATAACCTTACTGAAGTGCCTTTTTCTTGTTGTTTACATGCATGGTGAAAGATTTTTAAGTCAACACATCTAGAAGATGTTCAGTATACAGCCACATACATTGATTTTTTCCAGGATCATCTAACAGGAGCAGGATGCTCCTTTTAAAAAATTCTTTCATAAAAGCAGAGATCTGACTAAAGACAAAAATCAATACACAAAACCCTCACGTTTCCACATTTATAAATAAATATGTAACAGGACCATGAGGAAAATCAATGAGTTACTCTGTAATATAATAACATTTCTTCACAGAATATGTATGGACTCTGCTTATTCTTCAGTTAATGTATGTCATTCTTTATTAAGCATGGTTTTGCTCAATTTTAGCAAAGTTTCTGGAACGCGAAAAATCCTTCTATAAAAGAAATACTAGCAGTGATACCTTTTGATGAGTAACTCATTAGGAATGGCAGAAACAGCTGGAGAAAAAAGCAGTTTCACCAGAGGAAGAGAATTCCCACAATCTGCACTATGCATCACAGTTAAGTATGTCCCTGCCCAGGTGCTTCTAGGATGATTTTCTCTACATAAACACCTGCACGCTGTCTTCATATTAAACTAAACAGTAGGAGGCAAGATCTATTAAAAACAAAAGAACTTGCAAAAACTGTAGTTAAGAGTGGATTTTATACCAGGTCTTTTGTCACTCACGGATGTTAAAAACGGAACAGGAATGCCCCCTTCTCACCATCTTCTCTGTGGCCTTCATTTTACACTTGACATAAGCAAATTAAGAGGTATTGCTCAAAAATAGCTTCCTCAAGATTTTCCCCATGCAAACTATAGCTATTCATAAAAGAAAGTCAATCCTCCTGGACCACAGAGGAAACAAACTTCTGAGGCAAGAAAAAATTGTATTAATCTCTCTCCAAATGAACAAGGTATACCCATCTTCCTCAACACATTGTATCAGCCTTTTAAAAGCACTATAGAAATGTTAATACCTAAAGCAAAAGCTTTTTTTGCAACAGTTGAGGAAAGGAGAGAGGACAGATACAGAAATGGCACATAGGTGAGACTAAAATTTGAGAAATTCAGGTTATAGTTCCATGCTTCACTCATGGTATCACAGTATCTTAAAAAAGTAATTACACACACATATATTCTTAATCCTGTTGCAAGAAGCATGCTAGATAACGCACTACAAAACGTTAACAGATTCACTGCTTGTTTATTCCTCCATAATCTTTCAGAGCTTTGACACTAAAATGATGAGCTTCATTCTCGCTTTTAAGTCAACATCTCTAAAAACAAAACACAACCACCTGTATTTCCAATGTCTTCTCCCCCCACCCCCCTTTTTTGTTTTTTGAAATTCAAGTTATTTGAAAAGCTCTATATTATTCTAGGGGATCAAGTCATGGTCACTGATTAGCAAATGTATCTTCCTTGCAAAACTCAGACTTCACTAAGTAAGCTAAGTAGAAGGGGAAGCATCAGAGCAAATGTCACGAGTTAGGGACTTCAACTAATAATTTTTTTTTTTTTTTTACAGTACTCAAGCTAGAAGAAAAAAAATCAATGCATCATGAGAAGGCTTAAAAAAAACAATACCAATTGCTCATTATTGGTAACATATACATAACTACAGTCATGACTCAGTAGCACCAGTTACACAAAAGAACATGCTACATGTAAATACACATTCCCTTTTCTGTAGTTACCCCACAACAAAACGTCACTGAGAGCTTCCTACCATTAGGCCTTATCACTCTCTAGGACTACCTGAAAGAGGGTTGTACCAAGGTGGGGGTCGGTCTCTTCTCCCAAGTAACAAGTGATAGGACAAAAGGAAATGGCCTCAAGTTGTGCCAGGGGAGGTTTAGATCGAGTATTAGGAAAAATTCCTTCACCAAAAGGGTTATCAAACATTGGAACAGGCTGCCCAGGGAAGTGGTGGAATTGCCATCCCTGGAGGTGTTTAAAAGGCGGGTAGACATGGTGCTGAGGGACATGGTTTAGTGGTGGTTTTACCAGTGTTAGGTTGATGGTTGGACTTGATGATTTTAAAGGTCCCTTCCAGCCTAGGCGATTCTATGATTCTATGACTTGCCCCTCACTGACATTGTTCTTCAGAGAACAGGCAGCTTCACAGAAAAATCACTGAACAATTATCTCAGAACTTGCCTATGTGTATCTCAAGCATAGATTTTGTTTGCCTTTTTTCAGAAGATTCTAAAAGCTCCTACAAAAAAAATGAAGGGTGAATGGATTCCTTCCTTACTACTGACATAAAGCTGTCAATGTTGTGCACACTAGTGGTTCGTATTGGTCATCATTTAAGAATTCTGGTAGACCAGTGTTAAAACAGGCATAAAAAGAACGCATTTTTGCATAAAATATTTCAAATATGGAGAAAGTTTTTGAAACCAAAAGCTTTCCATGCTTGCAACAAGTTGAGGTTAACCCCATGCTGCCTCACAGCTGTTTATACTGTCCCCCTAGCATAAGGCCGATCTGCAACACATGTGGATGGGCAGTATTCTAGCAATACCCTACCTTCTCACCTCCCTGAAATCAGGCCCAAGATGTGCCTCCGTTGTCATTAAAATTTCCTGCCATACCACCTTCCCTAAGCCATCAGGACACAGAGGGAGGCAACCACCTTCAGCTTTATATTCCTCCTAGAGCTTCTCAATAAAAAAATGTACAGTTTCATACCCCATTATTTCCAACTCTTCCTGAAATAAAGTGGACAGTTTGCACTATCCCTATCAACATATGCCTCTCTGTAGCCTACTCCCTGCTTCCACACACATGCATGAGGACACAGTTTAAAATGCTTTTGCAAACCTCCCCTCCCCACATGCATTTGTCTACTACTCTCACCCTGTCAGTCAAATGAAACTACAATACACCTTGCAGCTAGCTATATTTTAGAAGATGAGACATGAAAGTATTAAGGGAGATCTCCATCTTTCTCAATAGCTTACCATATCTGCTTGGATTAACTTTCCATCTCCTACACTTGTCTCTGCTGTACACAAAAAAATCTCACTCCTGTCTGCGATTTGCTGTTCTGCCAACCATTTTGAAAAGCACATACCCTCATGCTACAAGGAAAGTGTTAAGAGAGCTGCTACTTCTCTACACTTAGGCAGTCTGTGTAGGAGATGAAAATATATACCATTTTAAAAGCAAAAAACTTTTAAGGATATTTTACACAACACTCAAAACAGGACCTTAATTCCCCCTCCCCCCTCCTTTATTTACATTGCCTTGAACTTTTCGTCACGAGGAATAAAACAAGGCTAAATATCAAGAGTAGTTTTAGAATGATTTTGAAAGCTCTTAAATCTGAAACTGAGCAGTTGTACATGGCCTCATATATTCCCTTCCCTTCAAATGTGCTCAAAAAAACGTGCCCTCAGGCACGAAAGGCTCTGACAGTGGGTTCCAGTTATGGCTTCTGATAAGAAGCACAGCTCAGTTAAGTAAGAGAAAAGGTGTTTTTTCCAAAAACTACTGCATAACCCTATCTTAGTAACTTAAATACTGAAACACGGAATGAGGGCCTGTATGTGCTAGGAATAGATCTGATGTTTGGTGGTGCTGTAGGTGGCAGCAGGATCTCTTCTACTCTTTCCTAACCCTAAAATCCTCCATAAAAATCTTACAAATAAACAGCAAAGCTGCTATTACTTTAGTGATACAACACATTTGACACAAATTCCTTTCTTCTAAAGAAATGTAGAAGCCTATACCAGCACAGCCCATGCAAAAAGAGCCACAGCAACATGCTTGTCTGCTGCAGTTTAGCTCCAGATGTGCCCACAGTCTGGTGCCATAAATCCCACCACATTCAGAACGAAAAATCCAATGCTTGCTAACAGCACTGCGGCTGACATTTTTACTTCTTCCAAGAAGCCAGCAAACTTGCATCTGACGTTTTTCCTTGACAAAGGAAGCTCTCAAAGCAAGGGAAGTGGAGACTGTAACACCTTTTCCATGGAAGCTAACCATTAGTGTCGTTTATATCTTCATTCCCTATACAATGCAAACAGGTGAAAAAACTGCAGTATATAAAACAAGAGCCTTGCCTACTTAAATGTACTTACTGGATTTAGAAATTGATAAATATTTAGCAATTTCTGCCAGAAAGTGCATTCAAAAATACGTTAGCTGCAGTGTTTACAACAAGAAATCTGAAAACTGCATACAACGATGCTACATGTCAGTGATTCTCTCTTGGTTTAATTACTTTTAAAAATCACAGAAGTATGCATCCTGGACCAAAACATACTAACAAAAAAGATATGTGAAAAAAAATTTGGGTTTTTTTTCATTTCTTTTTTACACCAGTTTTACTTTCCTTTGCTAATCTGGAATTCTACCATTACAACTTTAGTTAATAAACCTAGTAACCAGGGTTGCTACATTAGGGGATGTGAACAAGAACTGCAGTAGTTTTGGATAAAAGCACAAAAAACCAAACCCCATCAATGGTAATACTGGAACTGCAGCAGTTGCTTATTCCACGCTCTGTTCTATATCCCAAGAGATTTGTCTTAACTTCATCTAGGCAATACTTCTTGAAATGTAATAACAACATTCACCCTGCAAATCCAGGAACTATACTGGAATACTTTTCAAAGTAAATTAGATAATCTGAACTCTTATTCCTTCCCTCTTGACTAGCGCTTATCTAGAACCTGCACCAAGTTGAACAGAAATGCTCTGAGCAGTGGCCGCCATAGTGCAACACACCTATAGCAAAGCAAAAAGATCACAGGTGCTGTGTCCCAATAAAAAAAAGCTCAGTCACAACATCCTGTGCCTCTGTAAGAGCAGGAACTTGCTGCTGCCAAGGAAGCCTCAGGACTCCTGCATAAACCTCTCCAGGTCTTTTCTCCTCTCCACTTCCACCTGTCATGAACCAGGATGCAGTTGCTCCTTCTCCAGATCGATAGGCAAGACAGCTTGCTTGTTTGGATTATAATTGGTTGGTCTAATAAAAAGAGGTTATCTGTCCACAAACCTTGCCTCACTGGAAAGATACGTTCATCAGATGCAGCATTCTTAGCAGAAGGCAGCTGATTATGGGGCTACTTGCCAGGATTGATTAGACACAGACTAACTGTGGTCAGATCAAAGTTCAGGACACACCTGTACAAGAAAGGCCTTTCTTTGATAGTGGCAACAGAAAGTAGTTCTCCTGAAAGCAGAACCCTGTATCACCATGCACCCAGGCTGAAAGTCAGCACTTGCACATGAATCCCACACTCCTTCAGAATTTTGCTTCACATGCAGATACAAATCAAAAGATACAGTCTGGGCTTGAAAAACCTGCCTACCTGCAGCTAGTGAAAAGAGAAGAGGGATGAGTAGGTTGCGTTGGCTTAAGTAACAGAAGCCAGTAAATATTTTGGAAGGGAGAGGAGTCAGAGTTGCAGCAAAAGTCGCATCCCCTTCTGTGCATGTAAGAGGGAAGCTTGGAAAAAGGAAAAGCAAGTCTACGCACACACAAGGATGGCCTCCCTCTACACCTGAACTAACAGCAGCAAGGGAAGTAGCTGGCAAGGGGGTAGCAGGCCATGGGACAAAGAAAATTACAGGTATAGCATCACAAACAGCCAACCTCACCGAGAAAGATTAATGCTACCAACAAAAAAATTATCAGTAGAAAATTCAGCATCCAAACTTCTTACATGAGAACACAAATGGTATTTGAAATGAAGTTCTCCCAAACAAGTAAGCAAACATTTTGGTATTGTTTCTGTCTGCAGGCAAGAGGACTATCTAACTGTGAGATGGAAATATTTTTGTCTTTGCTTTGAGCACCTTTTTACTGATGCACTGAACATTCCTGAACCAAAAAGAGAAAGTCAGCTACCACCAGAAGTTGAAGAGATTCTGGTGCTTAACGAAACATTTGAAGACTCGGGGGCAGATTACTTCACTATAATTTGCTTGGGTAAATTCAGAACCAGAAGCCAAATCCTGTACCACCTTATCAAAGCAGTGCTAGCTGATGCACACTGAAAGACGTATTCTCTCTACAAACCTCACACCATCAGCCCTTACAAGTTTGTGTAAACTACATCAAATTCAATTCCCAAAGACCCCAAACTGTATACTCAGTGGTTGTCACTCAAGCTCTACCTACAAATTAATGTTTATTTATTTATTTCACTGTTCCCTAAAAAGAGTACTTAGCATCCACCAGACAATGCTGAAATCACCTTTTTACTGAGTGACACTTAAGAACAAATTGGGCTTATTCGAGCAAGGCATGAAGTAATGGACCTGATTATATAGCTGGAAACAAGAAGAGGGGGCTGAATGCATCCAAATCTAGTTTGAGTTAAAGCTAGCTTTTAGCTGCTGAACAGCTATTCCATATTCCTTTAACGGTTTTGTTTCTTGGGACTTTTCAGCTGTCCAATTTTATAAAGGACGGTGCAATATAATCAGCCTGAAATGCTACTTCTAAGAATCAGATCCAGCAGTTCTCGGTCATTGGGACTGAAGGTCAGAATACAAAAAATTACATCTTCCAAGCGCTGCCTTATACCGTAGCAGTTTTGACCAGGGTTTCTCAAGACATGTGCATCACTGGGAGATAGGTGGATTCATTTCAGTGCAAAATAGCCATTAGAAAATCATCCTGAGGACTTCTGCCCCTCTACTTCTCTGAGTCTATAACTTAAGGAAGTGTATCGTACTGCAACACACATTAACCAACAGCTGCTGTGAAGACTAGGAAAACATTCCTCAGCCTATTTGGTTTTTTTGTTACCTTTGATTTTCAAAGAGCTCTTTGATATGGTGATTCTCCATTTCTGAACAGTAATGCCTGAAGCAGAAGTTAAATAGCATGGAATGCATTTTCTTTGCCTTTCCACCTTTTTCCTGTTCCCCGTCTCCTTGCCTCTCCTGCAGCTGCCATAAAAAAATTTAAGAGCTGCTTTAGCCCTCTGGGTTCCCACTGCAGGAGGCAGGTGGGTTGGTGAGAGGTCGATTCCTGCCAGAGCCGATCTGATGGGCCCAGCCTTCTCCTTGGCCTCATGCTTTTCTCTACCTGTGCTCACAAGGCTGGATGGAGCGGGGTGAGCTCTGCTGCAGCACAAGAATGAATTACTGCATTCAGTGCAGTTATGAAGTTGGAGCGAGGAGCAGGCTAGAGCATGGGAATATGTATAGGAGCAGGCTAGAGCATGGGAATATGTATAGATACGATGGAAGACGTATCCAAGTCTTCTGGATCCATCTCTAGCTCCTGGAACAGTAATTTGTGGGACACTAGGAAGCATACTGTATGCCTGCTGTGATCTTACACCCTACCCTCAATGTCTTCTAGCCACCAGGGATGACAGAGCAATGAAAGAGATACTTGCTGTTCTGCTTGAAGTGGCTATCCTTACGACCTCATTGGTGGGGGTGAGTAGAGGAGAAGAAAGAAAACACTATTAGAGAGAGTAATAAAAAGCCATCTTATAAAAATTCAGGAGTGAACCTAGTAGGATGTCAGTTTATCAATAGCACAGGTGCACCATTATCAGCAAGCAGGCAACAGAAGACCTATGTATTGCAGGGTTTTACATCAATAGAGAATTCAGTGGTCTTCCAGAAGCATTACTGTGCTGTTTTAAACACCTTTTGAATTGCTACATGGCCTGTAAGCTTGTCACTATGCTTTAGGGAGCATTCATCACAAGGAACCTTGGTTGCATGAAGACTTCCTTTACAGTCTTCAGTTTTTCTTCAGCATTACAAACAGACCAGCCATCACAAAAATTGGATTTGAAAGTGGATGTGCTTGTACTGTGTAACATGACTTTCAGTTCCATTCACACATCATTTGGACAATTTCATCACAGATTAAATATATTAAGATTCAAAGACAGGCTACCTATTCTTTTTAAGACACCCTTTGGCAGTACGAGACTTAAAGGAAGACTGGATACAGGTAGTGACTATGATATAAGAATGGAGATTACAAAACCTCAGAGGGAAAACATACTGCAAGGGGGGAACTACAAAAAAACAAACTCTTCCCATTACCTGTAAATGCCTCAAGTAATCCGTGCAGTTATTTCTATTTCAGATTTTCTTTCAGTTCTGTAACTTGACAATGCCACAAAAATCCAACCTTTCTGCAGAATACTTTCTCTAAACAATCTCTCCTCTCTGCATCACTCAAACTTATTTTCATTCAGTGCCATAACCCAGTCTCAAAGAGCCATGAAACACATCCTGGACCACAACCCTGCAATCCAGCATCCTCGTCCAGAACCTCATCAAAACCCCATTTATGCCAAAGGAAGGTCACCCATGTATTTCATTGCACCATTAAACCACTTCCTATGACTGTTGAAAATTGCCATGTTTACTTATAACCACAGCACTTAGCACTACTAAACCCAGGAAACATAATGGAAATACTTACATCTATTAATAGACTATTAAGCTTATGGGGAAAAGATGCCCTGTGGCTGAAGCACAGTATTAAAAATTAAGAAACTAAGGATAAAAGCAAAGCCCTACTGCCTCTTCCTTTTAGGACAGGGAAAGGAGAACCAGCCCAGCTATCGTTTATTTTGGAAGCTATAATTGGCTTACTTTTTATCAGCGTTTTAAGAGCCCTAACAGCGTGTTTCCACTCCTCTCCCTGAGGTCTCTTTCCCCTGATGCAGAGTGGGTCTGTACACACACACACTCACGCGCCACATTCAACACAAAAGAGGAAGTGAAGAAGGCTGGCCAGAGCAGGTCAGTCACCAGCGATGGGAAAAGGAAAGCACATCCCAAAGCAGATCCAATACCAAAAGTTTTTCTTCAGCTGGTGACAAGCACATGCTATCAGGCTATCCCATCACAAGCACCTCCTCCCACCTCACCACAGCAAGTCTGTCTGTCCAGCTGAACCAGATCCCCCTCCTGAGGGAAGGGAAATTAGAAACCCTTACTTAAAATATGTAAAATCACAGTAATGATGTGCGGATAAACACTGCAGTATTGTCTTATTTTTCTCTGCTGGGACAAATGGAAAGGCTTTTCTTTTGCAATGTGCCACACGGCCACCTTAGCAGCATGAGAAAATATTTTTGTTTCACATGACTGGAGTTTTTTCAAAGTCAAGTTTATTTTACTTACAGTATAATTACACATTTGAAGTTTATTTTAACTAAATAATCAAGGCTAGTTTGTTGAGACGAGTATTCATCAAACTATCACCGATTACTGCTTAGCTGAAAAAGCAGTGGTGCTCTCCCTGGCTGGGGAGGGGAAGACCCCTTCAGCATTCTTGCTGTAGTTAACAAACCCAAGCATGCTCCACTGCCTTAGGAAAATCTGTATCTTTTTTTTGATGAAAGCCACATTAAGAATTTCAGTATTCCACCACACCTACAACCAAAATTAATTGCAAACTAGAAATACTTGCATGAATGTTTTGCTGAAATAAAGAAAAGCTCTGCTAGCTTCTGCTTGGCATGAGACAAGTAATTTGATAAGTCATAGGGATTGAACCAAGCAAGGCATACTTCCAGACCTTACTGAATTGAAACAAAACCGCAATACGTCCTCCAGCATCTGGCATTAAAACAGACAAAACAATCAGATATACTAGTGTTACTACTATTTTCTTGAAGATTTTTTGAGATGCTTTTACAGTGGCATCCACAAACTGATACACGGTATCATGTATTTTTATCCAACACATCCTTTTCCATCCTATCAAAACCTCAGGTAGAAGTGATAAATTCTAGAGCCTCATTTTATTTATTAAAATCACTACCAGGAACAAGGAATATCTAAGACAAATTAACAACAAACAAAGGAACATAGATTTATGAAGCTTCATACCCTCTCTTCCAAAATGGTTGTTTAATGTTGGACCCATGACGGTGTTAAGGTTACAGGGCATAAAATCCACTTCTCTTTTTGTTCAAGGAGATGCATTAATGTGCATGTGGGGCCAACAGGCAGCTGGCTCTGGCACGAAGGACCAACTCAAAAGGCACCCCAGACTAAAACATCCATTGTGTCAAACCAAGTTAATACATATGAAGTGGACTGGGCCTCTTGGAAGGCAAATGCAAGCACACGGGAATGACTTTACAAAACAGCAGATGTAATTATTAGTGAAGGAGTTGACTTCAAAACTTGAATAATTTAATCTATTTCTGTACTCAAAGTACAGAAAAAGGAGAGCATCAAGATTTTTTGCACACCAGAAAAAGGATTTGAATGCCCAAGACTACACCAAATATTACTCTTGTAATGCAAAAAAGAAAGTTCAAAAAAGCTAAATATTTATGTGACGCACAGGAAACAAATCTCTGTTAAATCGCTACAAGAAATTCAGCTCAACGCTATGTTTTTTAAATTATCCCAATCGATAAAAACACATATGCATAACACTGGCACACCCACAAAAAAAATAAAAAAAAAAATATCATAGTTTCCATGTTGTAAATGAATTAATTTAACAGAAGTAAAACATTAATAAGAGAAGTTCACTACTGGCACCTCTATTTATACCAAAAGAAATGGCATGAGTAACAGTGAAAGAACAAACTTTGGCACACTGAGAAACAAACATTTTAAAGTAAAGTGACTTCTAAGCAAACAGCTACCACAATGCAATTGTGCAAACCCTGCACAACACCAGGAATATTTCTTCTAGTCATCACTGCTTTGGGCATTCTCACTGAAAAGCGTCTAAAAAGAGAAGCGGAGCCTACCTGCTACATAACTGAAGTTTATGCAAAGATCACAGAAATGCTTTATCAACCTCAGCAAAGCAGACGTTTGTCTGCAGCACCTTAATACCGCAAGAACGATCAGCTTCCTCTTGATCAAAGGAAGACAGACACAAACACATGAAAGCAGTAGCAAAAACCTCCAGATATTCAAGTGCAAAAGAGAAAATGATGTCCCAGAATTTAGGGCAAAACATTTCCACACAGTTTGATCTGGCATTCAGTAAACAACGATATACGCAAATACTACCGTAAATGAAAACGAGGACATACTTCACAAGACTTCATATTGCAGAAGAGACAGATATTAAATAGTTAAGGAAAATTAATTACCCACAGTAGCTACACTGTAAGAATTACAGTTATAAAATGAAGAAGAAAACTAAGATGTGACCAACAGGCATGTTAATATATTAATTCATGACATCTGCAGAAAGCCTGAAACATATATGCATTATGTATGTACATACACAGAACACACAAGACCATTCAAAAGCAGAAGTAATTCTATATGAAACATTTTTATTACTATTTAACTGCAACAAGAAGTACTTTACTAAGATCCTTATAACATTCAGACCCACAGAGAGTGCTGGGTGCTAGGGTTTTACAATCTTGACAGTTTCATGATACAAAGGAAGAAAAGAAAGCAAGCTGTTATTTGAATGACAAAGTCTGACAGACGTGTTACAGTATTTTAAATAACATAACAATAATTTTTAGTTTCTTTAATTTTTTTTTCCATTTTAATGGTTACATAGATTTACATTAACCCACTTTTCTTATCTTTACACCCCCATACATCATCATCATTCATCATTGTGGAGATAAAACACAGTGAAAAGTATTTCTAAATATCCTACCTGAAGTCAGTTCAGGGTAATACTATGCTGTAAAATACCTCTGTGATTAGCCAAGATTTCAAGTCACTTTTTTTGTCAATTTGATAGGCAGACCACTAAGTGACTTAAGTAGCACTAATTCACTGAATGAGCTGCTTGAACCCAAGTATATTAGGAAAATTAATACATACCATGTTCTTACACACACTAATTCCAACCATAGAAAATTCACAGGTAATATATCAAGTTGTGATGGAAATAACAAACACAAGTCAATTACAGCATAGTAACTCAGAAATTATCTAAATACCACAAACTGTGCAGCTTAAAAAAAAAAATCCGTTGCAGTACTGAAAGAACTTTGCTTTTGATTACTGCAATAGCCTTGGCTGAGTTACAGCATTACTACTCCTTCCATTATTTAAGCATATTATCCAGATTTTCC
Organism: Burhinus bistriatus; assembly: GCA_013397275.1. NCBI lineage: Eukaryota > Metazoa > Chordata > Aves > Charadriiformes > Burhinidae > Burhinus > Burhinus bistriatus. The sequence goes on from VYXH01001139.1 coordinate 187,718, forward strand.
CTCTCAGCCAGGAGGAGAGATTCACAGCAAAGTTAACTTGGGGTGTGTAACACAAGTATATTTAACATACTTACTGACCCGAATCGCTGTACCGCAGTCCACTGAGAGCTGAGTATAACCTGTCACACACACACACATCACCTGAAAGGTAACTGTATCAAACAGGACCTATAAGATACACAAACCTCACAAAACCCGAAGTTATCAGGTTGAGAATAACTGAGAGCACCAATTAAAAGAAGATGGAAACGGGGAGGACACAACTTGAGCTGGTTGCTACTCAATGCAGTTAGTATTCCTGTAATTTGCATTAATCTCCTGATCAGCTGTATTTCTCCCCCCAACTTCTACAGTCATTTATAAAGACTCTATACAAACAATACTTCAAAAAAACCAAAACAACACATAAGTGAATACAGAACTTAAACTGAGAATAACCGCTTCTAGATCTGCTGAATAGCTTGAGCCGCTTGTAAGTGAAGGGCTGAAAACTGTAATGCCCTGTCAGAGAGTTGGTGCAAAAACCAGATTTCATGAGGAGTGGTCAAGATAAGTGTAACAGAGAAAAGCCAAACAAGCTACTCAACAATACTGCACTGGGACCTTCTGGCAGAGGTGAAATACACAAGGAAGAAATAAGATTTATTTTTTTTAACCACCTGAATAGTCCAGAATCAAAGAGAATAAAAGCCTTGCTCTTACTGTTCTGTAGCCTTAAAATGCATTTCTAAGTGAACGACATACACAAACAAGATTTTAAAAGCATTTCCCCTGTCAGTTTTGCTCTGCGCACATTAAAAGACCAATAACTAAGAAAGTTATAATTGTATTTTATTTATTCATGAGTCAAAAAAAGCCTTACTACATAAATCTCCATATAATATCAATATGCAGGATATCTAGTTTCATTTACATTAAATGTGTACATGCTTCTTCAGTTAGCATGTCTAGAAATAATTATCTAATATAAAAAGAAGGACCTCTGATGCCTTTTCCACTGCTATGGATACGCCGGCCACCAAAGCAGAGGTATGTGACACTACACAACAGCATCTTACAACTACTGTTTCAGATGCTTCACCTTCCTAACATGTGCATTTCAAATTATATTCCTTTTATTTCTGCAATCTTGGAATTCAAAGGCAAGATATTTTTCTTCACGGAAATTTAATGAAACTTAGTTGGAAAGGGATCTGACTTTTTTTTTTTTGAAAGAACAGAGGCAAAGTCTGCGAGTGTTACAATATTTTAAAATAATAAAACAATAACCTTGAGAAGGTGTAGTATAGTAAACTGCTCTGAACTAAACCCAATATTTGCAAAAGGTAATATCACATGAAAAGCAGCACATGAATTAACCTTGGCGATAAACAACCTTGAGTGTCCATATATGAGAGAAAATAATACAGTACAAAAAAAAAGAGTATACTTTCTTTAAATTGTTTTGGTCGATAAGAAACCAGTTGGAAAAGCACTGCTATCAAGAAGAAAAACCCACACAGTACTTTTAAAGAAATACACACATAATTCCTTTCACACAAACTCTTTTTGGTGATATACAGTCTAAGTTGGCACAACACAATTTTTTCTTAAATCCTTTTAGGGCTGACCAACTTTTCTGTAAGAAGAAAAAATACATTTTTCTCTGAAAACCAAAATGTTCAGTATTTCAGTCTCTTAGAACATACATTAAGCAAATTTCAACGGGCAGCAAGAGGGAAGACGAGATTCAATACTGAGCAGCTTGTCCTTCAAATGCTATTTAGTCATTACCGTTACTACAGATGGCAGCAGCAATAACGCCTACATTTTGGTCACCTAATGCTTTCCCTGACAAAAAGATTCCTGCGATGTCTTCTCAGGCTGTAGCATCTCCATCGTTTGCCACATGCCTTTGATTTTTCGCCAAGGGAAACACTTGAGCTCTGCAAATATTATTTGCTTGTGCCACAGAATTTTGTTCCTTTTTGCAGAATTCTAAACCATTGAACAATAGCCTCTTCCCTAGTAGTCAAGGGATGCAAATACCTTCCCTCACTGCAGGCTTGTTTGTTACAGCTTGATCTGCAGACAGTCTGAAGTGATGGACATGCTAAATCTGGCAGCTCACCTTCATTGCCATCCTAGCAATACCCCCAGATCAAAACTTAGATGCTACCAGAGAACTACCTGTCACCACCTGTCACTGGGGCAGCACCCTTTCTGAGGGCAACACACTGGGAAGGAGCATTTTACTTTGGGACGCAGAGGTAAGATTCTTCCTATCCCTATGAACAAGATGAGGACTCCAGGACCAAGATGTACATACAAACACGTGAATTAAGAGAGCATCAGTTCCACATCCCTGTTAACGATTTATGTTAGTAGCTATTCTGATTGCTACAAAATTGGTAAATTGGGTCCCAGAAAAAAAAAAGTCTCATTCTCTGCTGCAACAGATCCAGATCCCATCCACACTGCTGTCTGTAAAACACATCACAAACATATAGACAATCTTTTATACCACATCGTACATTATCTTCTAGCAGCCAAATCAAATAAAATAACAGATTTGGCTGAGACCACTCTGTACTGCCATGCTTGGGCATTACTGTTCAAACGTCGATGTTTGACCACAAGCGACTACATCTGTCTGCGCCTGTCCATGCTCTACAACACATGACCCATTTGATATCTTCAATTACACCACATGCTGCCTTTTCTATGGATTCCCAGTCTCATGCAGGCTGAAGTCCTGGTCTACATAATGAGTGAAGCTTTCTTGCAACATCTGCCTCTTAAGTTAGAAAGTATGAAGTTGGAAAACACGAAAAGAAAAAAAGTCTGGGAAGAGTGAGAGCGAATACTGGGCAGACTTCCTTACACTTTAGAGAGGGGGGGGGGAAGTCACAAATATAAATTCTGAGCATTAATTGTTTTTATCTCTTCTCTTCCATGTGAAACATGAAAAAATGGAGACCCATGACCTAGAAGTGCTTGACTGCTCAACTGCAACAGCTTACCACGGGAGCTGTGACTGCTGAGCACAGGAGGGAGAGGAACAGCAAACACAGGCGTTCCCAGCTCCCTCCTTGGCTCCCCACACAGCGTTACCTCAGAGAAGTCAAAGACTTGGATTCATCTTCCCACTCCATAAATTTGGGATAATACTACTTCCTTATCTCCCAAAGCAATTGTAAAGCTACTTTTAGAAACTACAGTGGCTTAGGACAAGAGAGAAATTATGCCCTCTTACATCCCAGGTTTAGATGGTTTGCCATCCACAAAGGAAAGGCCCCATATCAGATAATTAAGGTAACAGTATAATGAGCAGCTGCCTAACTCCTTAATCACCACTCATACGTCAAACCGGGGAGAGATCATGTGATGGAAGAGCAGCCAGACCCACCCTGACACCTACGCGCGAGGCCAACAGCTAAGGTCATGACCACCAGCCTTGGCCCCAACATCTCCTGGTGCTGGGGGACTTGATCCCACGCCACGTGCGACTCTCTACGCCGCAGCAGCCTCCACCCCATCTCACACCCACCCTCTTCACCCTCAGAAATTAAAAGTTACGTTCACCGAGCACTGAGGAGGGACCTTAATAGGAGCCGTGCCTTTATAAGGGCTGGGAGCGAGGCGTTCACGCTCGATACCAGCTCAACCAGTTTGCTGCCCGGGTTGGCCAACCAGCACAGGCAGGCCCAGGCACCGCTGAAAATGAGGTTTATAAATCGCTCCCTCCCCGCTCTCCACTTCGGGGCAAAACCAAGCTGCCGCCCTCCCCGGCAGCACCGCCGGCGGTCGGGGAAATCGCGGCGGCACACGCGGCTGCCGGGCGAGCCCGACCCGCCGCACAAAAGCCACCTCATGGCAAACACCTCCCGCACCGCAAAGGCGGCACCGGGCGGCGGGGGAAGGGGCACGCCGGGGGCCTCGGGCGAGACCTGCTCTGCGTCCCCCCCAGGAGCCGCCAACCGCCGGCTCGCCCCCCAGCGCCGGCACCCCCGCGGCTCCCGCTGAGAATAACCCGCCTCAGCTTTCACCGGGCCCGGGGCCGCCCCCACTCCGCGCCCCACGGCGGCCCCGGGCCC
>VYXH01001139.1:191849-206157 GCA_013397275.1 Burhinus bistriatus
AGCGGGGCCAGGCACGGCGGCCGAAGGCAGCCTGATGCCGCCGGCGGGGGGCGGCTCCGGCGCCGCCAGGTGCTGCCGCTGCCCCGCCCCACGGCGCTGAGGGCGGAGGCGGGAGGCCCACCGGTAGTCACTCGGTAGAGCCTCGTCTCACCTTGGTCCCCGCTGTACCCCCGCCGCAGCTGCGCCGAGGCAAAGCGGCACCTCGGCCGACGGGACGGGGAGGGCCGGGCCTGGCCGGAGGGCAGCGGGGTCCCGCCGGCAGGGGAGGCCTGGCCCGCCTGCCCGTCACCTTGCGCCGTGGGTCTGCCCTGCCTGTGCCCTGGTAACCGGGCAGGTTTAATCGGTCTGTCTGGGAAAGCCAAACGACGTGCTCTCCGGCGTTCCGCGAGGTCCTGCTGTTTTTCCCCAGATTTTTCCATCCAGGAGGTTGCGTGCGCTGTCGGCAGCCATGCGCTGCCTTGGTTGAACAGATGGCTCTGGAGAAAGGCACAAGCGTGTCCTCCTTGTCCGGGTGGTGGATCCCACCCGAGGTCATTCCCCCACACAGGCCTGTGGGTGGCCCCTCAAGCTGGGCTGGCCCTGCGGTGGCAGGGGAGAAATGGGGAAACATCATATTTTTCTTTCTTCTAAACATTTATACACTAGCGGTCAAAAAAATCCCCAGAAGTTTAACACACAGCTCGTGTATTTGTTTTGCTTCTGCCTTCCCAGTTTTCTGCCGCTTCTTGGACGTGCGGGGACACTCTGCAGCACCACAGGAGCACACATGGCCTTGGCTCCAGGCCTCGGGGCAGCGCTGGCCCCACTGCCCCAAAACGTCGCTGGAACTGGTGCTAGATGCCAGAAAACCTTACTGCCTCATCTTCAGTGCCTGTTTACCAAAATTGAAACTGAAGACATACTTAATCTTCCCACTTCCCATTCTTAGTCCTTTCGTTCTGTTCTTTTTGCCTGGCAATTATGTAGAATCATAGAATCGTCTAGGTTGGAAGGGACCTTTATAGATCGAGTCCAACCGTTAACCTAACACTGCCAAAACCACCGCTAAACCATGTCCCTCAGCACCACGTCTACCCGTCTTTTAAATACCTCCAGGGATGGTGATTCCACCACTTCCCTGGGCAGCCTGTTCCAATGCTTGATAACCCTATATTCCCATTATAGTCTTCTTTAGCTGAAAATACAGACAATAGTCAATATAAGGGGGTGGAGGAGGAAAGTATTTTCCCTTCAGTTTTTTTGGAAAACATTTGCTTTCTTATTCCCAGTAAATCACTATTTCTTGTTAAGTGCAAATTACTCTCTTGGGGTGCTGGTCAATGATATGTCTTCCATCTATACATTCAAGTGTTGTCCTTGTGTTTGGGTTGACGCACATAAAAGTTTAACTAGACAGATGTGGTTTTTGTTGGTGCGTATAGTAACCGTTATTCCTAATGTTGCCTTATCAGTGAAAGATTTCACTTTCATTGTTTATAACTCAAATTTTAAAAAGTGTCAATGGATGTTTTCATGCCAGCTGTTTTTCAGGCTGAACTTCTGTCAAGGGGCTCCACTTAAAATTATTCTACCCGTCTAAAGATGAAATTGTACTGTTTTGCTCATATTACAGAAGAAAAGTCCTACCTGTCTTACTCTAGCTGTGCCTGATGATTTCTGGGGGCTCCTTTGGCAACAAAACCAAAAGAAGGAAGACTGTCCTGTAATCTTAATTAATCTTTAGCCTATTAGTACCTGATGAGCACACAGGAAGGAACAGCTGGTCTCAGTGCAAGTTACATGGGCTTAGTGGTGGGGGAAAAGAAACAGAGAGGATGAGTTTCCAGGACTGGGAATTAGGAAAGCAGGGAATGGATGTGGGGGATACGAAGGGATAGGAAAAGACGGAGGAGCCAGAAGCTGAAGAAAGGGATGTGAGAGTATCTGCAGGGAGGCTATTTGGGCAGGAGCCAATGGTTAGGTGGAGAGGGATGGATAGGAGCACAGGAGAATCCGCCCCAGGGAACATGAGCGTACTAGTGCCGGTGCTCCAGTGGCCGTGAAGCCTGTAAGCATAGCATGTCACATGGAGAAATAAGTAGTCTCCTATGACTGTAATCTCCTCTGATAGCTGGCTACCAGCCTCACCAATATTCAGACTGGGAGTCGTGCAGTGAAAAAAAGATTTTAAAGAAAACTTAAGGAAACTATATAGAAAACATTAAAGCTCCAAAGACAAAACCTTCCCCTACAGTATTGTATGTATTATGTGATACAAATGAGTTTTTAAATTACCTTTGCGGAGTGTTTTTTCTGCAAGACTCCTGCCTCATTCAATGCAAAGGATGTGTTTAATTAATGTATAGTTCTTCAATGTTTCTCTTCATTTTCATCATGTAAAGTGGAATCTTTCATGTCATATTCACTGTACATTCTTCAAACCCTGCCTTGAAGGCAGGTTAATTAATTTCCATGATGGCTTTCCTGTGGTACTCCCATAATTCCTTCAAGCATTAATAAATTTAACTTTATAACAGCCTTCTAAGTTGAAGTAGTACTATTATCATATTTTACACACAGGGAAGAACTAACAGAAGGTCATATCTCTGGAGGTGTCTGTAATTGGCTGTTAATTCTTTTATGTTGTAGAGGTTGCCAAGTTGTTTAAAAGCGGGGAATAGTGGATTTAATACAGTGTGCATCTACCAGCACCTAAGAAACAAGACCAGAACCATTCATGCTCAGGTTTGACTTTGAATACTTTATGGATCTTTAAGCACCAGACGTAGTGGATTTCTTACAATCTACAAAGCTTTGGCATGCACTTACACCTGGGAGTGAGGAGCTAGTTTCAGACCTAGCTGTGTATCCTTCTTTACGACAGATAGAGGAACTCTGGGGAATTTTTTAATCTTCAGCTTTTAAAATGGAAGTTATGAACTGTTTAATTTTGCCCATACTTCACAGAACAAGATGATTTTCTTGACTGTAGCAGCTAAAGGGGCTTTTCCAGCTGTGATGGGACTACAGCCAGTGTCTGCATTCTCGCAATTGGAGATGTCACCATGTCCCTGTCTGACTCTCCACCCCCCACCTTGCTCTACTGTCCCTTTCATACCACACTAACGGAAACCATCCTAGTGGCAGCACATCACCAGGAGCAATGTGAGGCTCCACTTTTGAGTGACAGGGGAAGGAATACATAACCCGACAGCCCTACAGCCTTGGGGAGCTGAGAGATGGGACCAGGAAGTTTCTCCTCACCCCCAGGACCAGGAGCGCGAATTACCACAGTACTGCCTGTGAGGGCAGGGAGACGGACAGGGAGAAGCCGTGTGTGTGCTGGGCTGCGGCCAGCCTCTTATCATCAGCTCTCCAGCATGAATTATAAGGCAAGGCAGGAATTCTCCCAAACGCAACTTCATCTCTGTAAGGCACATTGCATTGAGCCCTCTGGGAAGGTGTTTCATTGCAGACACTTTGATTATTCTACTTTCTTCATCTGATGCCCAGTTTGTCCTTCTGTGAATGAATCTGTGGTAACACTTGTTCCAGATTGTTGTATTTTAAAGCATTTTTCTTTCTTTTATGGTGTGGTGTTAAAATCAACAACACTTTGGGTTTCTTTTGTGGAAAACATTTTTGCCTGTTACCACAAGTTTTCAGCAGGTGCTGTATTGAATCAGGTCTGTCCAAATATTCATACATGAGCTACAATAGGTGTTGGTCAGCCTAAGGATGGGAAAGTCTCAGAGGTAAATCCGCAGAGAGGTAAAGGAAAAGTGTTAAACTCAGTTCAGGATGCAGGCAGAAAGAAGCTGGAGGGACTGCTAATTTTGCCACCTTAACAGACATTAAAGTAAAAATTGTCTGAAGGGTAAACTAATTTTGAAGAGCATGGCTTGGTTTTTCAGTGTTTTTTATATCTCCTGGTTGTATCTATGCGACCAAAGCCATCTATCTGTAGGAATGCTTCCGAGGGAAAACAGAACGGTGAGCCCTGAGCAAACTGGCCAAATCTATGACATGACAAACCTGTGACGATCTGCAGTTTCTTCTCTTTGTTGCCATTTTGAATGGATAGCTGACAAGTTGAGAACCTAGGAAAGCAAGGCAGACAGAACGGCTGCCCGTGGTATTTCAGTTGGAGCAGTTGGCCCAGCGTAACGCAAACGCTGTGTGTCAAAGATGGGAAATGTGGTTCTCCTAGGCGGTATTTGCCTGCTTTAACCAAAATCATCCTTCCTCTTCTGAAACTCCTGGAATTCCAGTACCACATTTACCATCTCTCTTATAACTTCTGAATAAAATTGAGTGCTCAAGCCAAAGTATTTTTACAGATAGTACAAATTCATCCAAAGACAAGTACTCCTCTTCATGGGCTAAGTTCATGTCCTCTAAGAGAAACAGGAGATGACTCGAAGTTAAAGAGTTGTAATGCATATATCAGAAACTGAAGAAAGGTGGCAAGTATAACTAATCATAGCGATAGGACAAGAGGAAAGGGGTTCAAGTTGCACCAGGGGGGTTTAGGCTGGACATTAGGAAAAAATTTTTCACTGAAAGAGTGATCAAACATTGGAACAGGCTTCCCAGGTAGGTGGTTGAGTCACCATCCCTAGATGTGTTTCAAAGTCATGTAGATGTGGTGCTTAGAGACATGGTTTAGTGGCAGACCTGGTAGAGTTGGGTCAATGGTTGGACTAGATGATCTTAAAGGTCTTTTCCAACCTAAACAATTTTATGATTCTATAGTTATTCCTGATTGTTGAATTATTAATTTGCCACCTTTAGCATTCCCCTAAAAAAGATTATAAATCGTAATTGTACTTAGAGAGTTATTGTGAAATTATGTTTGCAACTGGCAGAAATGCTCATGGACTAATTGGCCAATAAGAAAGCTTTCTCATGAAGCATCAGTCTTACATGAAAAATTCTTGGTCACTGAGTCAATCAACTGAGATGCAGTATGATAATTGAGAAAATCTTTTATTCCAGTTGCTTGGAACTGTTCTATAAAACACATTGATGGTGTCAGTCTCGAAGCTAGATATCAACAGCAAAATGGTGCTCTGTTTCAAAACCACAATTTTGAATTCAAAAGTCATAGTGGTATTTCTAAAGGACTTCTGCCTTTTAGTCATGAATGTTTTTATAAAATATAGCTGAATTTATCCTGGCGAAATGGCTTCCATTTCTGTTTGGCTCTCACTGTCTAAGAAGCCATGGGCAGATTATCCATAGGAATTAAACTATCTTTTTAAGTTCCCTTGACTGAAGATCAGGACCAACGTGCAGCTCAGTCTGGCAAAGCTTGAATTACATCTGTCTGCTTTATTTTTATGTACTTACACAGCTAAGAAGTGTTATTCAGTGAATAATATCAGCGTAATGTTAAAATCGTTTTTAGGATGAATCATAATGGATTGCTTTTGTATTTGTCATTTGGCATGCAGAAAGTGTATTAGTTCTCCTCCACATGAAAACATATATTACCCCCGCCCCTTGTAAAATCACACATCTTCTACCCCAGTATCTTATGCCATATATGATTTTTTGTGCCCCCAGAATGCCTTGAACTAGGAGTATATTCTCACTTGCCTCACACATTAACGTTACCTTTTGAAGTTCAGCTGGAGCTTTTTGACTTGGTGTCACTAATGGTGTCAATCTTCACAAAAATAAGTGAAAACAGAGAAAGAGAGGAGCTCTCTCATCACCTTGTCCTTTGTTATTTACTGACAGCACGGGCATTTTAAGTCATGTACAAACATAGCCCTGCCTACACACCCTGCTTTACTGAGCACAGTAATGGGATAAACAGTAGTGGAATGCAGCACAAACCTATTTCACACCTGATTTAAATTGAATATTTTTTCATCAATGTTTCATTGAAAGGGTGATATATATTATTTCTCCAGTTGTCCTGTAAATAAGGCCTTCCTTGTTTACCACCAAATACCTGCTCTTCTACTCCAAGATTCAAAACCCTGTGAGCCACGAATCTTAAGAGCTGTGTTATTAATTGCTTTGCAGATTTGCAGCCAGGTATCGTTGGGGGATCTGAACAAGTTAGATTTTGATGAGGTTTGGATTGCTTTTGATTCTGGGATTAAACTCAAGGTTCTTTACTGCAGTATTAGGCAAAGAAAAGGCAAAAGCTCTGTTAGCTTTTCATGCTTTAACAGGATGTGACACAGTCTTAGCATTTGCTGGGAGAGGCAGGAGAAGATAAGTCTTGCTTAGGAAGGAAAGAATGTCTGCCCTGCAGCCATAGAAACAGTTCTCCGTTTCTCTTCACCACCTGCTGAAGTGATTGATATTTGCCTGAAGGATTTGCAATTATTTGTAATATTTTTGTTTAACTGCACCAGTGTACTTTGCCAGGAAGAAGAACATTCCTTCCCTGGCAGTACGTCTATTCATATAGGGGGAGATTATGTTGTATTCATATATGATAGAAGCATGGACAGGAACATATCTACATCAGATTGTTAATTGGCTGTTCTCAAGGTTATGGAATATCAAATCCTAAGATATTTCTACTCTGTTTGAATGCTGAAAATAACGTTAAACTAATTAAGTTTAGTTATCATTGAATAATAATTATACTGCACCAAATGGCAAACAGCTAGTAGAGAACTAGTTTTATACTGTTTTGGTCAAACTAGCATCCTGTGTATAAGAAATTAAGTCACCTTGAAGGGAAGTCATGGCTACCATGGGGATACAAAACCTCTGGAACATATAGACCGGAAGGTCCAAGAAGACAGGCGGTCTTGAGGCTACGTAAATTTATGAGTAGTACTGCGTGTGCACAGGGGACTCTGCCTCACACTTGCAGTGAGAACATTTGCATGCTCAATGCTCACCCCTTCACATGTGACTGGTAAATCCAGTGCCTTAGCATTTCTGAATACTATCCATAAGATAACTCTGGGAGAGACATAATAATTGCAGGAGAGAAGTCAGCGTGGTTTAGGTCTGCTTTCATAACTACCTGTTAGGAATCTACAACAGACCCAGATGCCACTTGAGAATATGCTTAATACCTGCCCAGCATAGGAAAATAGAAGTTGAATTCTGATTGCTTTTATTTAAAGAGAGAGAAAGAACATTGCAAAAGATGAGGATTCTATTTACTTTCATAATCAATTTTCGTTCTTCCTTAACTTCCACGGACCGTGACATTTATTCATACATGTGACTTGGCGCACTCAAACGTAGAGAATGCGGTGCTGGTCACACTGATTCTGTGGGTGCTTCAAAGCGAGATAAATCAGGCTGTAGATGCTTACAGTCTAAAGGTCTCCCGGTTATTAAAATTAGATCAATAATTTTGAAGCAAGCAGTATTTGAAAAATGGTTGAGCTGAGCCTCAAATCAGTGGGTATAAAATATTATACTGAACATTTTAACACAAAAGGGGAGGGTCTATTGACAAAACTTGTTCATCAAGAATGAAATGGATCCTCAGGCTAAGCTCCACTGACTTCAACACAGCTACAACAAATTACACAATCTGCTTCTGAACAGAAAAATCAGTTATTTCAGTTTATGATGTATGAACATTCAACAAAGAAATCTCGAGTATGTATGCTAAAAAGATAAAATAACAACTATACAGAAGTTTCACAAAGGTGTACTTAGTTGTCATACATTTGAAGACTTGAGTAAACATCTGATGTTAATCAAACATTAACTTACCTTGATTTCACAGGTTAAAGATCACTCCCACATACAATTAAGGATCAATTTTCTGTGTCCCTGCCAATCCAGCAATTCATGGAACGTGCTGCTTCCTGTAAATTTGAATTTTATAGAGGTTATAGCTAAGCAAACATAGTGAATGCAGTTTGTAAATGCTTACAAACCTCTGCAGCCAACATAAGAGAGACCAAATTATAAAATAAAAAGATCTGGTAATTGCTAGTGGATTAATGAAAATAGGCATGACAGATTCTGTGGGAATAATGTAAAGGATGGTACCAAATGCATAATGTTGGTTTTGCAGTCATTTAGTGTATTTTCTGAATTCTAGCTCTTTGACAATTTCATCTTCACCCCGCCTCTTGAAAATCAGGTCTAATTATGTCTAGTATGTGTCTTGTAATTTCCTTTTTTTTAATTTCTACTGCATATCAGAATGTTCAAATTTTGTTTTTAAATTAAGTTGTGATAATTATGAGAGAAGTTATTTACTCTGCCTTCAAGCTCAATTTGAAGATACAACCTGATGCAACTATCCGGACTAGTTGGAAGAAATTAAGATGGCTAAACCCAGTGTTTCTATTCAATGAGAATTGTGCCATTTTAGAATTTCTTTTCATTCTGAAACAGTTAAAAATAATGGAAATTACTTACTTGTAGTTAAAAACTGTTTAAGGATTCTGCATATTTCTTCCTAGGAAGTTTTTGTAGCACTCTTGCATATCTTGTTACTGCAGCGTAGTGATCTGTTAGCGCATCTATGAATAGGTACGTCTTCCAATCCGAGGACTTAAACTTTTCCATATTTCTAGAGTTACTAGGGGTACTTCTTTTCTTTTCCAAATGACATGACGGCAATCTACATCCCTGTCTAAATCCAGCCCCCAGGCTCTCTTGGATACTGCAGGCTCTCTAATACTTCAGTACAGTATTTTTTCTGCCTTTAAATGATTTTAACTCAAATATGCTCCATCTTATACATACCGTCCCTTTTCTTTCTCTGAAGTTATTAATGCATAACGCGATTTTACCATCTTTATTTTTCTCTTCTGTCTTTCCTAAATGATGCATATACTTCCATCCTGATATTCCAGCCACAACTGCTAATCCTCCGCAGGTCTCTATACTGCACATTCTGACTCAGTTGTTCTGGATCCTCTCTTTTGTTGTGCCAATGTAATAGCTTCATACTGGCCACCACCAGAGGCTAATATTTATCCAGTACTTTCCCACTCTGTATTAGCCAGCAAGTGCTCTTATCAGTATTGGTACTTTCCTCTGGCCCTCTGATATTTCTTTCTCACTACATTACCATCATGTGGATTAAATGAGCCTTTCCCAGCTTTGTTCCCTACTTTTAAATTTAAGCTCTTAGCAATCAAATTAACCTTGATCCCAGTCCAGAACTCAAACTATTCGATGTATGATCCTCTTCCAAGAGTGTTTCCCAGTGGCAGACCAACCCTAAACCTTCCTATAGGATGATCTGTTGGTCTTCTTGTCTAGTTGCATCTTTCCTCTAAATCTTTAAAGACCAAAAGAATTCCATGCCATTTTTATTGATATTTGTATTAACCACATTTAACTGGGTTGTAATTTCAGACATCTTTTCCATGTCTTCCTACTAGCAGTCAATTATTTCTGCAGTTGGAGCAATTTTTCCATATTCATTCATGAGTCTTGACCTGCTGCAGCAAAAGTGCGCAAGAGTCAGATAGACCATCTCCTATGGGGTTTAGATTAGCCAAACTAAATAAAATTATTCTAATGTCTTAAGTAAACCACTACCACTTGACAGACACCAAAAAAAAGCAGTGTTGCATACTTAGTGTCAAAATCAGGAAGGCCAAAGCCCAGCCGGAGCTGAGACTGCTGAGGGGCACTGGTTGGAACAAGGCAGATAATTGGAAAAGCAAGTTCAAGGAAAATGGGCTTCTGCTGATGGAGGCCCCTAGTGACAACAGGTGTCAATGAAAAAGCTGAGGAACTCGCTGCCTTTTTTCTGCCTCTGTCTTCACAGCCAAAGCCAACTCCCAGATCCCTGCCTGTACGGGCGCTGTTGGGGAAGGAATTGGGCAGCCAGCAATGGACGAGCAACAGGTTAGAGAAACTGGATGTATTCAGATCCGTTGGGCTGGATGGGAATCACCCCAAGCTACTGGAAAACCTAGTGGGCCTGAGTGTGAGGCCACTATCAGTCTTCATCTTTAAAAAAAGGCAAGAAGGAGGACTTTGGAAACTATACACCAGTCAGCTTCACCTCAGTCAATGGAAAGATCATGAATCACATAACCAGCAGTAGTCAGCCTAGGAAGGCAAACCACGTTTGACCTGCCTGATTGCCTGCTGTGATAAAAGGATTGGCTCTGTGGGCAAGGGCAAAGTGGTGGGTGTAAAATACCTTGATTTGAATATGGCCTTTGACACCCCCTTCCCTAGCCTTCCCCACTGGAAACAGCAGAAGCGTGGACTGGACAAACAGACTGTTTAGATGAACTGAAAACTGGCTGTAAGGGCTGGTAATCAGCAAAGCACCCCGGGGTCAATACTGGCACCTGTATCAAATGCCTCCATTAACAACCTGGCTGCAAAACAGAGCTCATTCACAGCAGATCTGCGGATAACACTGTAGGGGAAGTGGCTGCTGGTTCAACCCAGAAGGACCCTGAAAAACTTAAGGATTGGACAGAGACCTTGTGATCCTTATAAGAAGTAAGAAGTTCTGTACCTGGAGCAGCTGGAATAACCCCATGTACGAGTACAGGCTGGGAAGTGGCTGGCTAGGTCATAGTCTTGTGGGTTACAGCGCACAGTGGGTTGAATTTGAACCTGCGACATGCTCTTCTGAAAGAAGCTATGTACTGGGTTAACATTAGAAGCGTGTCCAGCACATGAAGGGAAATTTGCTGATAATTTCTACTTGGTACTGGTGAGGCCATACCTGAAATAGTGTTTAGTTTTGGATACCTCTGATCAAGAGGGACATGGTGAAATTGGGAAGAGTTCAGTGGATGGCTACTAAGAAGGCTATTGAGGAGAGGCTGAAGGAGCTGGACTTAGTTAGTCTGGTAAAAAGGAAGCTAAAAAGTGACATAACATGAACCTACAACTGTTTGAAGTATTAGAAAAGTGACAGAGCAAAACTCTTCTTGCTACTGCCAGCTGGTCTAACAAAGAACAATTGCCACAGTTTACAGCTTGGGAGGTTCAGACTGGGCATCAGGAAATAAAATCAACAAGAGGGTAGCTGGGCACTAGAACAGGGAGGTGGAGGAATCTCTGTCACTGGGGCTTTTCAAGACTCGGGCAAAGCCAAGAGTCACATAATCTAGTGCTGAGCTGGTCCAACTAAAAGACAACCTTCAGAGGTGCTTTCCAACCAACATTTTTTATGATTTTGCAGCAGGTCTCAGGTCTTCACAACATCTTATTAATAAAGCCCTATCATTAAAATACTGTATTTATTAACTTGTTTGGTTTCATGGGTGGTGGTAGAAGATTGTCACCTAGCCTGTTTGAAGAGAGAAGAATCAACAGTTGGGAAACACCTTGGTGAGTTGCATAACTAAGACAACACCTCTCTTCAACCCACTTTATAGAGTTAGAAGTATAGCAAGAGACTTCAGCTAGGGAAAAGCATTCAAGTCACACTTCTGTTCCACATCCCTCTTTCCTGTGCCCTGGCACCCGTTCACCTTTCCAACTTAGTTGAGTTATTCTACTACCACATTAAAATCTGAATCTAGACTCAGTTCCTCCTTCTGCTGTGTCTGAAACAAAGAGGACCTAAATTAGTAATTAGCCTTTATCTGGCCTTCTGGTATCAAAGCATTATCCAACTTCTTTGGTCTGTGGGAAATGCCTTGATATAAATAGACATATCTGCTGTGAACTATATCGATTCCATAATAACTCAGCCCAATAGTTTCCCACACTGCATGATATAGAAAAACAAAGTGTCTCTTTCTCAATTGCATTAATTTTTTTTCCTCCATCAGGAAATATTGAAGATCATAATTTTCCCCTAAGTCTGTGGACTGCCATCACCTTTGTCAATTAGGAATAAGCTGCACGTGAAAGATAATTGCTTCTGAACAAAAAATAAATTTGCCGGGTTTTTCTGTATAGCTTGACATGATGGAACAGATCAAATTGTAATAGTCCATTTGACACTTAAATCTCAATAGAAAGATAATTTCAAAATTATGATTATGCCCTCAGTACAACAGTTATAGAACATCCTATGAAGCAGAGGAAATAGAAGCACCTAGACCTATGAACAAATTCTGCTCCTACCTCTTTGACCCTCTGTGCTGGCCACAAACTTCTATTCTAGCAATGCTGGATGGTACAGGGAAGGATGCTTTCAAAAGGGGCTGAATCGGTTGGACCTGCATACTTTGGATCTAAAAAGTGGACTTTTGTGATTCTTGCAAGAGGCAAGTTGCCATGCATATGAGAGTCCATGTGATTTCTGTAATCTTAGGCAGATGACAATTAGGTAATTTATAGTCGATATGATTTTCAAGTGTCACCAGCAATAGAACTTGCTTTACCGTATTCAGGGGAACAGTAAGCTGCTTGTTTCCTGTTTAGAAGTGTGGAATTTTTGTTTGGATTTTTTTTCCCCTTACGGAAAAAACCCCACACTCAGAGGGTAGTATATATCCATATATTCTACACATCTGAATTCTTTCTTGTATTGTGGATTTGACCTTGGATCCAGTATTCTGGGTTTCAGTGGAGAAACAGTAGGACATGATGTATCTAAAGGAGAGGAGCAGAGCAGCCATACTTGGAGAAACTAGAACCAGAAGATACCTGATGGGATCCATCTAATGCACCTAAAAGTGCTGAAAAATTGGATGGTTTGGTTTATAATATATAAAACTTCAATAAAGAAAACTGAAATATGTATGCTAAAAAGGTAAAATAACATAACTTTACAGAAGTTTCACAGAGATGTACTTAGATAGTTGTTATACATTTCAAAACTTAAGTAAACATCTGATGTTAATGAAACATTAATTTACCTTAATTTCACAGATTAAAGATCATTGACATGTACAATTAAAGATCAGTTTTCTTCCTCCCTGCAAATCCTGCAATTCATGGAATGTGCTGCTTCCTCTAGATTTGAATTATGTAAGTTATAACATCGTGGAGCTGGCTGATGTCATTGTGAGGCCACTCTCGCTAATCTCTGAAAGGTGACAGTAATCAGGGGAGGTTCCTGGGGACTGGAAAAAAGCAAATGTCACCACTTTCTTCAAGAAGCGCAAAAGAAGGATACAAGAATCTATAGGGCAGGTGGCCTCACCTCAGTCCCTGGGAAGGTGGTGTTGCAAATGATCTCCAAACATATTAACCATAAGAAGGTGTTGGGGAGTAGTCGACGTTGATTTTCAAAGTGGACATCGTGCCTCCCCTATGATGAGATGATATGAGTGGCTTGGTGGAGGAAGGGAGAGCAGTGGATGTTGTTTATGTTGACTTGAGCAAGGCTTTTGACACTGTGTCCCATAACATCCTCATAGACAAACTGATGAAATATGAAATAGCTAAATGGACAGTGGGGTGGATTGAAAACTAACTGAACTGCCAGGCTCAAAGGGTTGTGATCAGTGGCATGAGGTCAAGCTGGAGGCCAGTCACTCGTGGTGTGCCCCAGGAGTTAATACTCCTCAACTTCTTCATTAATGACTTGGATGATGGGACAGAGTGCACCCTCAGCAAGTTTGCAGATGACACAAAACTGGGAGAAGTAGGTGATGCATCAGATGGGTGTGGTGCCATTCAAAGGGACCTTGACAGGCTGGAGAAATTGGTCAACAGAATCATTAGGAAGTTTAAGAAAGGGAAACGCCAAGTCCTGCAACCAGGGAGAAAAGTGAAGTACCTGAGGATGTACTGAAACGCTGTATCTGACCTCCTTTTTTTTTGTTTTGTGGACATCTAAGCAACAGAAATCTCCTTTTACCTGCCTTTTGCACTTGTCTCATGCAGATCCAGTACCTGATCCAGTAGTACAGTAAGAGCTGGTGCTGTTTGAACCACCAGTGACTGTTGTTTCCATTTGTGTGTCTCTGACAGTTGCTATTTGGCCATGGAAGAGGTCTTCAACTTCTGACACTTAGAAGACTGATCTGAAGACTCTTTTGTATTGCGGATAGAAAACTGCGACTTTAGGGCTTGCTGATACCAAGGCAGTGACAAATAAATAGGGCCTTTGAGTAGATCATAGGATCATAGAATAGTTTGGGTTAGCAGGGACCTTTAAAGGTCATCGAGGCCAAACCCCTGCAATAAGCAGGGATGTCTTCAACTAGATCAGGTTGCTCAGAGCCCCGTCCAACCTGACCTTGAATGTTTCCGGGGATGGGGCATCTACCACGTCTCTGGGCAACCTGTTCCAGTGTTTCACCATCCTCATCGTAAAAAATTTCTTCCTTATCTTTAGTCTAAATCTTCCCTTTTTTAGTTTAAAACCATTACCCCTTGTCCTGTCACAACAGGTCCCGCTAAGAAGTCTGTCCCAATCTTTCTTATAAGCCCCCTTTAAGCACTGAAAGGCTGCAATAAGGTCTTCCCGGAGCCTTCTCTTCTCCAGACTGAACAA
>VYXH01001139.1:211191-226984 GCA_013397275.1 Burhinus bistriatus
TCCATGCCCAATACATTTCAGATCTACTTACTGTGCTAGTGACTCCCCTTAGGCACTCCATTTCTTATCACAAGCAATAGGCTGTTACTGGAAGAAATGATTTAGTCTAACGGAACAGTAAGTATAGGCTTTAGTATATTAAGTGTCAAGATAAGATACCTCTTTAACTGAATTATGGTGAGTTATGTATGCTCTTTGAAGTAGTTGCCATACAAACCAATTTTGAAAATATTTCTGAAAAATATTAATATGTGGCTTGATAAAGCTTTTTTTAACTATGATGTCCACATTAAGTTATTTTGAAACATAGAGAATTAGCTACGGCATACAGTTACCAAAGATTCCTTGATCCTTTGAAGTTATTGGAATAAGCCAGGACCTCAGCTAAACACCTTTACTTCTGTATGTCTAAGTTCTAATACACCTATATGCGCTCCACTTGAGGAAAGTATAGTTTTGGAAGAGAGAAAAAATAACATATGCTTAGTTAGCCATTGGAAGGAACATCGAGTGTCATCTACTGAACTGTGTCCTTAGGAAAAACAGTCGCTGATGCTTCTACCAAGTTCATCCTCTTGGTATGTTGAAGTAAAATAAAAAGAATATTATTTTTTACAGGAACAACATGGAAAGGATAATTATTAAGGCATATTAAGCTATTAGGAACAACACTGTGGCCCTACGATAGCAATATTTCTCATGATAGAGGAAACAGATGCAGAAGTCCCTTGAGAAATCTCAGCAATGAGCGGTACACAAGAACTGGTGTAATGTGGGGATTGCAAAAAAATGAAAAATAAATGCACATGACCACCTGACATTAACTGAGAAACCATGAGTTCAAGGACTTTATCCCAGAAGAATCAGGTTTTCATAGGAAGATGAAGAGATATTTACTTATCCTTACTGTGCAATATGAATAAAGAATATAAAGTAACATTTTCTACAGCCATATGCGCAAATGATGATTATGTGAGTACAGAAAAAAAAAAAAGAATGAAAAACCTCTTCAATCAAGAGTAAATACTATTTTGAAAACCAGTAATAAGGAAATTACCTGTTTTAAGGAGGGCTTGGGTATTAAAGAAGGAAACTATTAGGTGCCATACTCTCCTCCCTTCCCCCTTTTGTTATTTTAATTGATTTAGAAGATGTCAACCTATAGAAGTAATCAGAAACAGTCATGCTGTCTTCTCAGTATAAAGTTATTGGCTACTTGGCACTCAAGCTGTTTCTCCTAAATGCTTCCCCATGCCCTAAAGCAGGCGCACACATCTTCAATGTTTTTTGATTCTCCAACATCTGCCCATATACCTATTGCTAGGTTAACCTGCAACACCACATACGTATTCACCTACTGGCTATATTGTTTTCTCTTTCTTAGTTACCATATTATTTTCTGTATTAACCTGTATTAAATACTACAGTTAACCTTGACTTTTGTAGTCCTGAGTAACTTTACAGCAGTTTAGGTTAAAACATTTTATGAAGCATGAGATCACTCTTCCTACCTTTGTAGACGAAACGTACACTCAGCAATATGATAGCATCCATTCAAATTGGGAAGACGAGGGGAAGAGAAGGAGGCTGCTGAGGTTTACAGCATAATTAAATACAGAGGAGCACTAGCGAATTTCAGCTTTTCCCACTTTTCAACAATTATTTCATTAGTTGATGGTAGTGTAACAATACACCAGTGACAGTATTTGTTCCACTTCCAGGTGGCATACTCACATTTTCAGTAAAACAATCCCTACGCTGTTGCACATTCCCAACACTTTTGTGAAATTCCTGCCCTATTTTGGGAAGAGGTTTCTGCTCACTCGCCAATACTGTGGTTAACAGTAGTGGTCCAAGGACACATTACTAGATTGCAAGTGGTATAAGCTGCTATTAAGGGGATGGTGCTGACAACCACAGTGGGATGCAGGGTGCCTAGTACTTCTGACCCAGTCACTCAAGTGGAATACAGGAAGACTGGACAACCACACCAATGGGTCTTAGGGCATCTTTTAAGATGTTTTCAGCTAACAGGGCTGGCAGAACCATCCAACATCTTTATGAATACTAAAATCAACGGATGCACCCATATTTTTGCATTTCCAAAGTGGCTAGTGCCATTTAGGTGCGAAGAACCAAATGTTCCATTAAAAATTTCATAAGCCACAGGTTCACAGAGAATAAGATACTGCAGCTCCTTCTGGTTAGGCTAACAGCTGCAAAAGTCCAACCACTACCTCTCCAGAGCTTAAGAAGCTGTCTCCCAAATCTAGGGGAAACATCGCTACACAAACTAACAACTGATCTGTGGCCTCTTCCTTTTCCTTTCTATTCAGACCCCTCAGCTGCAGTCAATTAGCAGCAGAGAACTGTGAGGTTATATAGCCAATCTGAAGATCTATGTCTATATATTCCGTCACACTCTACACAGTTACTTGGCACTGGCTACTTCTGCCATGTTCAGCAAAACTTAGGATCTGGCTGCGTATTGTTGTTTGCTCAAGACACGAGGGTCCCTACGACTGCGCTGTTGCAAGACTCCTTCTGGTCAGCCACCTGCTGCATCGGTCGATAATTAACATCCCAGACCTGTTCCAGAGCAATTTGAGAAGGCAGGTTGGGACAGTTGCTGTCCATAGGTTCAGAAGAAGGCAAGGTCTTACACATCTTTTCAGGGTCTTGGGCTTCTCAGCGAGTCTCCAGGACTACAGCTTTAACCACTGTAGTTTCTGTGTACATCTCCGGTTTCAGCCATGAGCAGGGGAGATCTTTCCACTGGGTCAGGCAGCAAAAGAGTGAAAATCTTGTCAGAAACCTTGTTAATGTAGCTTTCCCCACCCCCACCCCTGTCTACTACAATTAGTTTTCAAGCCTTGTAAGTCAGAAGCTGTTTCCTCCAGCACTCTGCAGCACTTGGCTTTCCTCTCTAAGCACAGAGACTGAACACAGGAACTGCAGAGTCCTGTCACTGTCTCGAGGATTGTCACAACACTGAATCCTCCCTGACAGCAGGTACCACTGATAGTGGAACGTATGTAACCCATGCAAGTCTGGGTGTCCCATGGGGATCCTCCAGTGTATCTTCTGCTTTTTGCTATATTTGCTAGAGATGGCAACAGCAGTATCCATCACTTGTTGCTGCCAGTGACAGGCTCGCACCTCAGCCCCTATCCAGTGTTTCCATTGCTGGCAATAATTATTGCAGACACCAGGCATCTCAGAGTCCCTGAAACGCAGCGACAGAAACTCCTACTGAGAAGTTGAGGCAACCTGCTGGCTCTAATCTGCCAAGGTCGATTTGGTATTTTGCTTGTCTGTTCCCTCCAGAAGCCAAACAGACAAGGGCATTTTGCTGATGATCTTCCTCAATTAGGAATAAAATTAACTAACTTAACCATAAAGAAGAGTAGGGCTGATGAACGAATATAGATGCTAGTGACTGCAGAAGACACTCCAACACTATCACAGCCTAGAGATGCAAATACAAGCCACCCACTTTTACAGGGGGAAGAATGAGTGCCTGCAAAATACAGTAAGAGTGCTTCAAAAGAGAATTTACTGTTAGGCAAGTGATGCAGTAAGTCATCTGCTGCCCCTTAACTGTTACCAAGTCTCTTTCAGCTTCTGATTAAGCTTTCCTTTCTTGACCTGACATAAATAAAACTGTTGTGCAAGTGTCCTCACTGTCTACAAACACATTGGAAAAAACATGAAGAAAAGCTAACTCATAGGAAAGACAACAGTCTCATCTATGTATTTTTAAAAAACTATTTTTGTCCCACTAAGCATCTATAGGAAAGCCTGAAAACATAATTGGTGTAATTAAAATATCTGGATCCCAAGTTTGGCCCAGGAGCAAACAAGCACTTGAAAGGAGAAACAAGTCTTTAGATGCTTCTAGTGGTACCCTGCTGCTGGTACCTACTTCCTAGATAGAATTACTCCACGAAGGTACTCACTATTTTTAGGTTGCCTCTCTATTTGGTTGAGATTGTATTTTATAACCACAAAGTTGATCTTTGGCATTAAATTTGATGGGCAAGATATAGCACAAGCAACCTGAATTAATCAATAGGAACTCTAACTCATGCTTGCTGAGGGAAGGCATCCTTCCTGCTCACCTCTTCTCCCTCCTCCTCCAAAGGGAAGGACATACACAGCCCAAGAAATACATACTGAACATTCATTGTTTTGTATCAAAATGAGAAAGATTGCCAACAGCTACCTTCACAAAAGCCAGCAACGGGCCTCAAGTTTAAAGGGGCAAATAAAGCTGCACTCAGACTACTCCAAGATTATTTCTGATACTACTTCCCTCTTCCCACATGTCTTTCAAAAGGCAGCCCTTATTTTAACTTTCAAGTCCTCACGTCTATGAAATGGTCAAACCACCTATAGGATAGCATAGTGTCATCTACAGATGAAAAGCTAGGCTCGAGTCCTCTGGTGAACCATATGATATAGGCACTCAAGACCCATGATATTCATGTTCAATAACAGCAAGTAATTACGGCTTAGACTGCAGCGTGCTCAACAGCAGGAACAGCGAACACCCCAACTCACCTGAAAACAGACTTACCTTATCACCTGCGGGCCCCAGGGAGCAGCAGTCCCAGCAGTAAGTAGTTCACAACCTAGACATGCCAGGAGCCCTGTCCGTTCATCCGGAAGAACCTGGCCAAGAGTACAGCCGGGTATCACAGCGAGCAAACTGTCACCCGCTGTCATCAGCTCATTTTCATTCACGGACATCACTTGGATTACACAGCAATCATTCTGCCAGCCTAACCTCTACCAGCTTGTATGCTGTATGCTAATTTAAGTGTGTGTATATATATGATACCATATATATGTATGGCACGTATCATATATATGTATGGCACTAGCACGTAGTACCACATATATGCATACTAGCACATACAGTGCACAGTCATATGATAGAACCTACCCATAGTAACAAGTAAATGGCCCAGAGCTCGACAATCGTGCGTTACCAGCTCCTCCTCCTCTTGCAAAAGGAGAGTAAAGGTTTTGTTTGTTTTGTTTTTTTTTAAACCATATACTTTTTTTTTCAGTTAGTGTGTCTGGAATATATCTGCTAAGAATTAGGGTGGAAAAGCATTAGGACTGTCCAGCCAAATGCACAGCTGCCCCTATTATAAGGTGAAGAGACAAAGAAGATTTGGAGCAATGAACAAAAATCATGTTTCAAAGTTCTAATGACAAAGACCACCTCAAAGTGGGACACATCTTAGCGAACACAAAGTTTATACTTAAGCTGCAGGAAATGAACGTTTGAATCCCTCCTTTCAATTTTACGCTACAGGTAAAAAGCCAGCAGCAGTTCCCAAAGTCAAACAAGAATTATTAAAAATTTATCTAGAAAATACTCTTAGAGATGGAGCATCTTTCACAGCTTTACAGTCAGCAGCCTTGCAATCCTCCACCTGGCAGCTGCTCTTCTACCACTGTTCTTTGCATGGAGACACTGAAAAGAGAGCTACTTGTGCAAGCTGTGTGTCCCCCCCGCCGCTCCACCCCCCAAAGAAAAGAGAAGCAAAGAGGGACAATACAGAGCTGCCTCGATCGGTCTGTGAAAAGAGCTTTAGCAGTGGACAGAGAAACGAGATGAGGAAGTGTATTCAAGGAAGGCACCGCAGCCTAGCATGCAAGTAGAAACCAGATGACGTTGAGACAGAGCATTAATAAGAAATTACTAGTTAAAATAGGAAATTTCCTTTAGAACTCTGCAGAGTTTAGGCTGAGCCAGACACGAGCCCAGGAGCAGTAAAGATTGGAGGGAACCTTGGGGCAAACCATAAGCAATTCCACCAGGAACAGAGTTTCACCTTTGTCTCACAATTGAAGTCTCTGTTATACTGGAAAACTCCAGTAGAGCGAAGTAAGGTCCTTTCAACAGCAGTGTATTCATTTCTACTTCTCTCTACCACTGACCACGCACTTTACATTTTTCCCACATGTATAAGATTGGTTTTGGCAAGTATCATTTCCATAATATCTGTATCCTCAGTAAATATCCACTGTAATTTAATCGTGAACCTTTCTGCTAGCACAACTGAAAGAACAGACACCTTCTGCACTTGGACCTCAAGATCAGTTTTGAGAGCTTTTAACCATTTTCAGAGCTGCTCGTAGTCTGCTTAATATGTTGAGGAAACCGATGGGAATAGTTTATAAACCTTATCCTGAAACATTACAGCGTTTATGTTGCTGCACAATTGAACCTTATAGGCATACAAAGACAGTAAATTCATATACTTTAAAATCAGTGGAGTTGGAATGCTGTATTGGTAGTATCTTTTCCCAGTAATTAGCAAGCTCTTACAACAAATATTTAAAACCCATGAAGCATTTGGCAAAATTACTAAGTAAACGTTATCCCTAGAATAAGATACCAGATCCACGTAAGGAAAATAGACACTATAATTAAAGAAAAAAGTAGAAAGCGAAGACATTTTCGCAAAAGCTCTGGAAGTTCAAATCTAGCACAGAACTCCTCCTTAAAAAATCATGTAAAGCAATGAGGCCACTCCATATTTAAAGCCATTTTGTTTTTATCTAGTGGGGTAGTCACTTTACATCATACCAAAAAGACTGTATAACGAATACAAGTGTCAAGAATCAGATTTTTATGGCACAAAAGGAAGTTTTCCATTAACCTGCTTTCAGAGTTGTTAAATACATAATTGAAGACAAGGAAACTAAGGCTATCACAAAATAATACTTGCATGATGACGTTAGTCTTTATTCAGCTTCTTAACTGACTCCTCCAGTCTGAAAGTGGAGAAGAATCTTTCCATTAGTTTGTTTCAGTGATTTATTCTGGATGAAAAGATTGTTTTCCTACATTTGACACAAATTTATTTTCTCATTTATACTGTTATTCAAAGTTCACATAAGCTTTAATGTTGTACCTTACACTGTATGGAATTTAAGATTAAAATAAAACTCTACTCTTAACATAACCTTTTCTATAATGTAAAAAATATTCTACATGTTTAACATATCAAGAATGTTAAGCATTCACTTTGGGGAAAAACTATTGTATGTATTTTTCAGTATGAACCCAACTATTAATGTTCTGTATTAACGTACCCCTGTTAAGTTGGGTGCCACCCAGTGTTCATCTTCTGCAACTACAGCTTGACTACTGTACTTACAAGACAGAAGAGCTATGCATACAAGACAGTTTTTAACAACTGCAAATTTGAGATGCTGCTTACTTTTTATCTTTACTTCTCCCCTACCCCTCCACTGTGACAAATCTACATCTTTGAAATAATGAGTGTTTTTAATTATCAAAATCCGTATAAAAATAGCAGCATGCTACTAGACATGAAAAGCAGATTAATCATGCATTATGAATTTAAATGCAGATTTCTGCCTTCCTTTCATATTATCAAAATCTTTTTCAAGTTAACATCAAGGCAAGGGGTATAAGGACAGACACTGCATAGTATGATTTAATACTAATCCGAACTGGGTATTTGTATTTAATCAAAATCCATGAGAATTACAGGGTAAACAATTTTTATTTCAAAATACAAGTTTAACTGGAATTGTAGTGATGAAAGCAGAAGAGGGAAAAATGCAGTCTTTTACAGCCCATGTCACTGTATCTCACTTACATCCAGAGGTAAAAGCTCTAATTGGTGAAGAGACAGAATATTTGTGGCATTTCATTGAACCTTTGTGATAATCCAGCATTATCCATTTCTAAAGAAATATAAATACTTTAAAACAAACATTGAAAATAAATCCTTTTGATGTAACAAACTACACTCTTTACTGAGAATTTTCAGTCTTCTTAAAAGAAAGGGACTTCACCCAAAAAATAATCGAAATATCAATGTAGAACAATCCTTGGAGGAAAAAAGTCGGAATGTAAACCTCTGTTCCAAATTAGATCTGAAAAGCAAAAACACCACATCATGTATTTAATTCACATGCATTTTTCAACAAGCAACTCTGTCTTTAAGCTATTTTTATGGTTCAACAGGAGACTTCCTGAACTCAGTACAGTACTTTTTTGGCCTGAGCTCATATCCCATTTTCTTAACGTGTGAACAATTACTCTCCTCTTATGTCCCCACCACCACCGTCACAATAGTTATGCAAGTGAGCAATTCTGCCAATGTAATTATGCATAAATAGTACAGATATAAATTAGCCCACGATTCTCAAAAATGAAAACAAACCTGAGTTTAAGGGTAACTTCCCAAAGTACTGACTATCCAAATTAACTTGGTGGCAAAATGAACGGTTTTCTAGTCATTCTTCTGACACATACAACAAAGGAAAGGTTCCACCAAGTCTTTCACGTTAACTATGACCTTGGAAGCCACACTTCATTCTAGGCAGACTAAGATGATCCTTAGAGAGGTTATTCACATTTTATCTCTTTAGGGATTTTCCTTTCTGAAAGTATGATATTAATCTTACATTGCATAGCTGACAGAAGCTTCAAAACAATCATAGCTGCTCACTTAAATACATTATCCCCCACAAAGATCCATTAGTTTGCAAATTTTATTATTTCAATATTCCTACAGCTACTTATCACTTTGACATCTTACAACAGCTTCATTATTAAAAGCATGCAGTACTAGAAAGCAGTTCTAGCTTCAGTAAGCTAAATCTTCAGTAAGATCAACCACTGACAGGTCCAAAGTGCAATTTTCTCAAGGTTGAAGAAGAATTCATCAAAACTTTGATATTTTTAAGATAGTTGATCTAAGGCATCATATACAGAGAACCTCAAAAAAGTCAAAATAATATAAGCATTTAAAGAGAATTAGTCATATTACCAACTCAGAGAGAGAGGACTAAAAAGATGAAGAATTAAAACATAATAATATACTTAGAGCAGTCTATCCAATTAAGTTAACTCAGTGGCTCAGTAAGTTACTACTTATCCTCTCAGCCAGTTGACCCTGCACACATTCATCTCTCAACTGCAAAGTAAAGTGCATCATCTTAGAAAACATTTCACAGCAGATTCTACTTCTGCAATTTACTATATAATTTGAATTCGAACAACTACAATTTAAAAGCGTGCATGGTCAGTTACTACGGCTTAGTGATAAGCAGTAACACAACTGATTGTCACAATCTGTAAATTCAGGATTACAGTTAATTTTAGTAACTACTAAGATGCAGCTTTTTATGTAAACAAAAATGGAGACTTAAAGTCTTTGTTTTTTTAAAACCACAAATCCCTCAATTATTTCTGTAGTTATTATTAGATACCGAGGTTGTTAAAACTACAGAGGAATCAGAAAGGTGAAACCTACACGTATTCATGCAATTCCCCCAAAACACCTACATGACCTGCGACCCGTTCCAGCAGTTGGTGTCCAGTGTAGTTTGCATCAGCAATTTATGGCTCACCCTGCCTCGACTGAGCTAGCCACAGCTGCTCTACACAGCACGGGAGCTGACCCACCAACCTTTGTGCCCGCTCCCCAAGGGGTCTTTCTAGCCGACTGTGCAGGGGAGCCAAGGAACTCCTACTAGCCTGCGAAACTTTCCTGTATCAATCATCTACTTTGCTTTCCATCACGAGCTTGTTGTAAGGAGCTTACACTTCAGAGAGCGGTGCTGAGGGCTACATTCAGTTCCTTCAACACGAACATACCCAGCTACATCCACGTATGTAGTTGTTGACTCGCGTAACTGCAACTCCTCACGTGCGCGCACACATACACACACACGTACACACAATCATTTGAATGGATGCTGCTATGTAACTCTAGGTCTTTGGGGTCAAACGACTTTGATTTTCTTTTAAGCATCTTAAGGGTAATGAGAAGACTGCTCTGCATGTATGTTTTAATAGCAAGACAGTAAGCATATTATTTGCTTAGAGGTCAACTAAAGGACGATTGTAGGACAGAAGAGAAAACAGAAAGCTGGCACGCATACATCCACACCGCTTTCTGAAGCGGTCCCTGGGAAGGTGAGCTATTCTGAACATCAGTGTATTATTTTCCTTGCTCTAAAACAATGGAAAACGTCTTATTGCCAAAGATGACAGTTTCAAGCATATGATACAAAATATACATTTACTACTTACGTCATCAATATCTTCATCATCATCTCCAATATCATCAAACTGGATTTCATCATCATCTCCAGGCCCAAATGTGTCTGTTTCATTGATTTTAGCTAAAAAGGAATTTAGAGAAGTTAAGGAGTGCACTCACACCAAGTCAGGACAGACTGAATTCTTGTCCAATATGAACTTCCAATTTGAAGTGAAAAGACCCTTACCGTGTTCTGGAAGCTCCCCATATGCTTTCAGACTTCTGGCTTCATCTGCATTGTACTTTAGAATAACATCAGCCTTGTTATCCTATGTAAGAATTTATTAGAATTTATTAGTCATCTATGAACAAAAAACCTCCCTATTAACCTTGGCAGACTAGTGACACCTGTATTATTTATAGAAGAATAACACCTATATTGTTTATAGAAGAATATCTTGTTCCTTCTTGCCCTCCAGTTCCTTTAAATCTGAAGTAAAAAATGCTCATTTGTAGAATATCTTCCTTTCTTACGGGTATAACTTAATTTTCTCCTATTACAAGTCATTTGAGAAGTTTAGTTGCATGCCTTTGAAATTAATCTTTCTTCAGAGAACACATACAGTGAGGTGTTTGATGATCAGTGAGAAAGTGTCAAAACTTTCAAGTAGTTTAATATATACAGTAAGTGATAGTAACTTAAATGTTTTACAACTCTAACATATGTTTCAGAAGCAGAATCTATCTTCAAACATAACACTAATGTTCATGAAAAAGCATTTACCTTAGGAAAACTTGACAACTGTTTTCCGTTAACCTTTACATTAGGTAAAATTCTGCTACTGCATTTTTGGAAATTTAAGCAGAAACTAATTAGTGATCAATTGGCCTCTTAAGGTAAAAGCCTAAACATCAAGGCTCCAAAATTCTGATTACCAAAAATTCCGATTATCACAGTGAGATGTTTGGTGCTTGGCCCCATCTCCCTTATATCACAGGATCCAAGCATCAGACAGCTACACCTGGAAAAAAAAGGTCAGGTGTGACGCCAGTAAGCACCTTCACTCACAAAGTCTCAGGGTGCAATTTAGAAGAACAAGTTGAACCAGAATTTGTCATCTACTCATGACAATCTTTCTGTAATACAAGGAAACTAAAAGTCATGATTTAGCATAACTAAATACAAGTTCAAAGAAAGTTAGATGGGAATTTCCTCACGACACCTGCTGTAATTTAACATTAAACAAAGCTATTTGTAAGATATTTTTCATTGGCAAGTTACACTGAATTTTTACCTGGTAGTCTCTTAAGCCAACCAATATAATATCAGATGTATTTATCCAAACCTGAAAGAGAAAACATATGTCATATTGCAGGAATTCAACTTCTGTTGTATAACACAAGAGCCAAACAACACACTTAGGTTTGTTTAGTGAGAGATGTGAAACACTTCACTAGAGCCATCATTTTCACTTTCTAACCAGTAAACCGGAAATAGCCAATTTCATATTTTAACAGCAAAACCAAGGTCATAAATACTCATAGATACATTATTTCACAAGTTACGGAGCTGCTGCTAAGGTAAATAAAACTTCTCTGAAGAGCTTCTAGCCAACAAGGTCGTTATTAAGTCGTAACTTCTGAGAAAACAGAAACGATGCATCAAGCCACTACCCTGCAAGCTGAGGGGGTGATGGACAAGCACAGTGAAGAGCACAGGAAAACGAATGGCGTTGTTTCTAGTAACTGGCTATGCTAATCAGTCAATCCAAAGCCAGAAGCCTGCAAAACAGGACATGCTGATTTAATGCACCAGATAGTTCTATCCCACATCAGCTTGATTTTTTTGGAGAGGGAATATATTTCAGTTGAGATTTCCTTTCTTTTAGACACAAAGAATAGCTAAGCGATGCTTTCTGTAGCAAGAAATGAATTCTGCAGCGCCTAGCATTTACCTGTGCGCACTCTCCATTACCTTCAACAGTTTATTGCAGTGTATCGCAGGCAGCCAGCGGGGCTCACATTGATACCAAGATACATGTGTTCACTGGTCTCCAAAAACAGACAGATGGAACAATCTAGAATGAACTCAGCGAACGTTTGTTTTTATTGAGAACAGACTATCTATCTGAGAGGACGTCCTCTGTGTCATACACTAGCAGAGGACAGGAAGCTGTAACATCTGACATGGGCAAGAGAGGACACCATCCAAAGTTGGCAAAGTTAAGACTGCAAACATGTACAACTGACTTCCCTGAAGGTACAAACTTTTGCTGATCACCTTTGCAGAAAAATATTTTGAGAACTGATGAAGTGGACAATGAAATGATGGCATCTGAGGTGCCTGCAGGAAGCTATAAAGAAACTTTCCCAAACCACTTTTACTGAACTATTCTATTCTCAGATAAGTCACCCAGTGAGAAGATGACTATAATTATCCAGTTCCTTCACAGATCAAACTAAGTGGGGTATCAAACCCTGATTCTTATCATTTTCGGGAAATAGCATACAAAAGAGGTGGCTTTGGACAACTCTTTTACACCTTTATTTTCCTACGCTGGTTGTCAGTCTTCACATTAACAGAGGTTCTCCTGCTAAGCTAAGCTAAGCTAAGCATTGATCTAGTCTCAGATACAATGTGCTGATTTTCCAAATAGTCAAGTTCCCCATCTACAATTAGGGAGCTTTTTAATATTTGGTATACATATAAGTTTCTAGAATACAAAAAATTCCTATTTCATAAGCAACTGAAAACTGTCCCCTGAAATACACAGATCCAAAGGCAGCCCTTCAACTACGAGCTTTGCTCAGAAGTCAGACTGCCTATTTTTGTGCCGGCAATACAAACAGAAGAACAAACTAGTTCACTATCAAAAAAGAAGATATTAAGGCCAGTAGAAACATTAACTTTTGTAACGAGCTATATATGTAAATTTTTACAAGTACGTATCATGCATAATGCCACTGTTTTCTATTGCAATGCTTCAGAATTACCTTTTTTCTTAGTTTTCCTCTAATATGACATAACCTCTTCACACCATCAAAACATAATGCCTCCAGTCTTCCATTGCCTAACATCTTGATCACCTGGGCATATTCTGAAAGAGACAGTAACACATAGCAAAACTTCTGAACAAATTCAGCTTCATGAAAACTACCAACAACTTTTGCCACTGTAACTAAAATTTGCTGTAACATTTTATCAAACATGAACAGCGGACAGGAGCTTTGATCAGTCACACAGGCTGCTGAATGCATCACAGTTTTCATTATCATTGTTGATGTTAACATTTTCAAACATTGCTCATTCTTGGTTGGATCCATGTTATTGTTCCTTCTGAAACGTTAACCACAGATAATTTTTAGAGCTATCAACTCACACTCAAGAGTCTGAAAGTTTACGACAGCCTCACAGCTCCTGTCCTAACGGACAAAATCTCATGCTGTCATTGAGGGTAGGGGAGAAAGCAGCACATCCTGTATACCCAACTGATACTCTGAATCCCTTCTGCAGAGGCTCTGTGGGAAAAAATGCGGTTCTTGAAAAGACACGTTCTGGTGTTCTCAGGAACTGTCTGAAAGGCAAGTACCAGGCTTCAGCTGAAAACTGTGAAGCTTCTCTCCAACACCCACCCTCAATCTCTCACCTTGTGTTTAATCTCCATCCCTCACTGAGTTCCAGAAATCACTACCGAAGTACTTCAGACGCACTATTAAAGTTTGCAGCATAATGTATTACCATTTAACTAAAAAGAATAAAGCTTGTAAGAATTCTAACATTATTATTATAAAGCTTGTAAGAATTCTAACATTATCTGACAGCCCCTACTAACCAGGAAAAAAAACTTCCTCAATTAGCCGGAGCTGTATTTCAATATTCTAAAATCTTTCCTGAGCACAAGCTACATAGTCCAACAAACTACATGAGAGTATTAGTAACTGAGAACGTTTCATTAAGCAGATTTTGCTTGGGAGTTGAAAAGGATTTTAAGTTTTATATATGCATCAAAATCAACTCCTTTTTTGCTTTTGCAACCATCCCAGAATATCAGAAAGAGGTTAAAAAATTAGTTCAGCGGTCACTTCTTTCACAGCGATTTAAGTCAGTACTTTTCCTGTATTTCTAACAAATCAACCAATTAATTGGTCACTAAGCAAGTACTTGCATATATGTGAGCAATCACAAGGGTATGGCACACAATACAGAGTAAGCCAAAAGGGAGGTGAGCTCACTGTCACCAAAAGGCAAGGGAGAGGGAAATGCTAGTCATCACTCTCCAGCTGAAGACTCTTGTGGCTTACTTTACCTGACAACAGCCAAGTAAGTGCCTTACCTATTGCTCCTGTTTTAGTAATTGTCAGACATCTCAACCCAGGAGCCAATTCAACCAAACCATCAGGGGACAGCAGAAGAACAGCGAGATGTACTGTTCTGCCAGATCAGTGACTTTGGGGCACTCATTGAAGGATCCAAGAAACGTTACGGTTGGTATAAAACAGAAAGCGGGACTGTGCGTCCAAGAGACAAACAGCAACTACTGGCAACACTGAACTACACCACCTACGCCAGCTGCTGACAGACCCTCACACAGAGCTGCTCAAGGGATTTCTAGGGAATGTTTACATACATACTGTATTATACACGGCATCACAATAAGGTCAAGCAGAGGCAAGCGTCATTCTTAAGTGGTGAAGCCACTTAGAGTTTCCTTTTTCCTAATGTCTTCTTCCTCCTACACTGAGTGTGTCATTTAGAATTCAAATATAACCCAAATAAGAATATTTCTCTTTATTCCACAATACCTTTGTATTTCTCAGAGATCCAGATGTTTTCTTTGTGTATCAACTTTCAGTGTACATCACTTACAATGTCTAACTAAAAACAATGGCATTACCATACTATAGTAGAAAACTCACCTTGCCCATCTTCCTTGAACACCAGTTCTCTTTTTTCTGATTCATTCTCGTTCTTACCTCGTCGCCTATTTTTACCTCCTTTGCCTAAATTAAAAGGGGGGAAAAAACCCACGCATTACTATCTGTGAATACAGTAAATGAAACAATCAGACTTATGGGGATTTCTGTGCTTGTTCTCTGTATGGCTGTTTTGAGTATCCCACCCAGATCCAGATTTTTTTGCTTGCTTTTAACATTTTTAGCTCTAGATTTTTAATTGAGTAGTAACATCGTAAGTAGAAGATTAGAGCCTCCGCTATTTAAGATCTCCTGGTTGCTCTAGAGTGGCAGTAGCCTTCAACAGCTATTTGCACAAGATCGCCATTTTCAGTTTTTGTGACTGCTGCTACCAAATACCTCATAAATAGCGGTGGGATAACCTGACGCCTGTAACCACCAAAGAGCAGAAGAATAACTTGAGGGGTTATTGCAGTGCTGAAATCCCTGAAATACTCAGGGGAAGGCTTACGCTCTAAGTGAAGATGCCCTTTTTAAAAGGCACACACGTGGCAACAGGAAAAAGCGCTCTTCATAAAAATGCAGAAGAGCAGATCATACTGTTAAANGTGCCCTCATTCTGCTGCTTATTGCAAAAATGTGAAAGCCTAAAAAAAAAAAGCTGTTAAAAAGCTGCTGTTCCCTTCCTCGCACACTTTCTTCTTTGCCTTTAAGCAGCGGGGTGGGGGAAAAGGGGAGAAGCCGCAGTCCCCAGCCAGGGCACGGAGGGGCACGCACACCCGGCCGCTTCCTCGGCGGCCGCCCCTGACAGCCAAACCCCGCCAGGGCCTCCC
>VYXH01001139.1:227525-252117 GCA_013397275.1 Burhinus bistriatus
AGACGGACGTGGCGGAGGGTTACGGACGGGAGGGTGGGCAGTGGGGAGAGATCCCATCATTAGGACCTCATGTTGTGGCGACCCCCCTTTTCTTCCTTACCGGGCTTCTCCAGGCTTACAGGTTATCCGCTTTACCCGAAAATTCCTTTAAGCGTGTGTTTGGGCAGGCAGAGTACCGCCGGGCGTGGGTGTCGGCGGGGGGGTGAGGGAGGCCGCCCTCGCTCCTCGCCCGGGCTCGGCCTTGCGCCTTCTGCTGCCCGTGCCCAAACCTCTCCTTCCGTCCTCTTACAGCCGCCTTTCGGTACGCTTAGCAGCACGCTCTGGTTACGTTCCCCTTAGGTTCTGTGTCATGGCGTTATACGAAACACGTGGGCATGTTGTCTATGGAGTATTTATGGGTATATTCTCATTTTTCAAATGCTTAAAGTTTCATTATCAAATATGCCTCTATTTGCAATGTCCAGAGCAACGCGGGCATTGCAGGTATTATTTAGCAGCCTCCCTTTGAGTTGTACTTCAGAGTCAGCTGGATACAGGGTATTAAAATACAATACTCTTGCGCTTCGGTCTTGCTGTGTCCTATATTGGATCTATACCATCTACTGAATACAAGCGTTTTTCCTTCGGCTCCCTGTTTACCTTAGTAATAGTGATCTGACTAAATATGCTGTAATACAGGGACAATTTAACCAATAAACCTTGCTTATTAAAAACTTTCTGGTTGG
The DNA here is from genome assembly GCA_013397275.1 of Burhinus bistriatus. Classification (NCBI taxonomy): domain Eukaryota; kingdom Metazoa; phylum Chordata; class Aves; order Charadriiformes; family Burhinidae; genus Burhinus; species Burhinus bistriatus. Next base: position 228,251 of record VYXH01001139.1, read on the forward strand.
AAATGCGCACTTGGTATGCTGCAAACGTAGTTCAGTGTTAGTGATGAACAAACAACAACTTTCATAACCAGGCAGAAAAAATGATTAACCAAAAAAGCACTTTTTTAAGATGTTTGGAAGTTTATTCATAGTAGAAATTTCAGTTTCTTTTGAAGACTACAAAACCTGCCATTAGACAGGAGTACAAGCAATGATACCTTTCCAGAACTGTTCATACTTACATCGGGAACAGTTCCAATTACACATTAATAGCATGATTGAAACATTTCCTAGATCAGACTCTGAATAAAACAATCATTTAAAGTATTCAGTACAATTTTATTTTTTTTACTAGCATTTCACTTCTATGACAGCAGTGCCAAGCATCTAACAGATGCTATTGTAATGGTCTAGAACAAGGTACAATACCACTGATTTCCTGGAACAGTACCTTAGACTCACTCACATGCCATGCTGAGAAAACTAGTATAAAGTATGATTGTATAGGATTGTAGAAAAATATTTTATCTGTGATTTTGTCATTTTTTAAAAACGTTTTAAGTAGACTTCCCCTCCCCCCGCCCCAACTAGGTTGCAAAATAATTACATCCCTCATAAGTACACCTTCCCTTTGATTAGGTCAAGAATATCAAGATAAAGCTAATCATTTACATCATTTTCATAAGTGAAAATTCATCTATTAACCATTGCTGCTTACTAAGGACCAGCATACTTTGCATCCTTTCCTTCCAATAATAGAAAAGCAGAGCTTTAGTTGGTACACATTTACAAAAGCAAAACACACACAAAAAAATCTCAGACACAAAAAATCTATTTTCTTATGCCCTTGTCTCTTTAGAAAAAAGTTTTCAATATTCTTTTGAAAAGCTCCTTATAAGTTTCATTCAACATTATGGTGATTATGAATAAAGAACTTTGCCCTTACTGGATACAGATGACATTTAATGAGTATTGCAACTACGCTCTTCCCTCTGTTCTCTCATGTTCTCAAGCACAGTAACTGGTAATTTCACACTAAAAAAAATAAACCATGGCCTACATATAGAAAATTCACCTGTATCTGCAGTTCTCCTTTTTTATCCTCTATGACTGTGTATCCTAGACTCACTTGCTAGACTTTGCAGACCAAGATGCAGTCCAGCAATGAATTTACACAGTGTGTCATATATACTCACATTCTAATAGAAAGGTGCTGGGATTCAAAGAAGCATTATGTGGATTTCTTTATAGCTTCTAACAACTGCAGCAACAAAAACATAAAAGTAAATGTGAAAGTTGTGAACACGGATCCAAAACGGGAGGTAAGGAACATAAAACCATCTAAGTCTAGCCTGTAAAATTTACCTCCTGTACAGACCGGCCCTTTATACCTTGGTTTAGAAAGTAACTTAAAAATATAGTGGATCTAGACTTCAACACATCCGAATTAGCCCTGCCCTATTCTATTAGCATTTAAAATGTTCATCCTATGCTGCTATATACATGACATAGTAGCAACATCTCTGAAGTCTAGACTAAATTAACAGCTTACTTGAGAATGTAGATACATAAAATGAAGGAGTTTGCTTCTCTATTTGCTTAATGACCAGTGAGCTTGAGGGCCACAAAATACGGCCAAAATAAAATTACTGAAAGTACTTCTATATTTTAACATAGATACTGCCAATAGTGAAGCAGCTTAACACTTCCTCCTTTTGGTCTGTTCTTTACCAGAAACCTATATATACACACTGAGAACACACGAGAAATTCCTCCCTGAACTGAAATGCTATCATTGGCACACTAGCAAGTCCTGTCATCTCTTTATTTCATCAGTATCAGTTTTAAATCTGACTAGATGCAACAATCTGCAGATTGACACATTAAAAAGCCACCGCAGAAGGTACAGTTTCTAGATTTTGATGAGCCTGACTTGCGATCGCTCACAGAACTGAAAATACATTTTCTGGAAGGTAAAGTTTTACTAAATTCCTCTGGAACTGCAGGCACTGTCAAAGAAAAATTAAAAAGGCCTTTTTCTGCCTCTAGGTAAAGATGTTTCTTGAAGGAAGGGTGGATGCATCTGTACTGCTAAAGGGAACTTCAATGCTAGAGCACCAAGTAAGGGAAAAATGCTAATTGCTTGCAAGAGCTGTGCCTTCAGATTTCTGAGATCTATGGTAATTTCAGAATCCTTGCTCATAAAACCAATTCCTTAACAATTATATGATGGATTAAATATTTAACAGATTTTTAAGGGCAATAAAAGTGGGATCCTTTGCAAGTCTAACAAAGGAAGCTTCCCCAAGGAACTCGGAAAGACTTGTGGCAGAAGGAACACTCTCAAATTCATTTAGAGCAAATCTGTGGTGTCATAAAGATGATTCTCCCATTCAACAAACCTCTGATGATTTCAGGGAAAATAGCAAATTAATCACCATAAAAGAAATTTAATAGCACTAAATCAAGAAAATACCTTCTTATAACAAAACAGAAAATTGCACATTTTAGTTCTTGAATTGTATTGTTCATACAGAGCTGTTCACCCAGATCCATATTAATTAAAGCTTGAATTCCCAATAGCCATTTTCATACCTGGAATGAGTTGATGTAGCATACCATTTTGGTGGAGTGGGACACTCACTGTATTCAAACACACTCCAGTGCACCTTCTCATGTGGGCAATTTGATCCTTCAAGACTAGCCATCAAGATGTGCCTTTACTCAAGACACCAAGAGGCCAGGAGTATTAAAAGTTTATACTGGTATTCAAAATGAGTCTTTCACCCTCATTACAAACTTGCTTCTATCTGGGGAAAAGTGAGAACACTCACTCTGAACAGCTTTGTTTTACCTGACTGGGACAACACTATTTTCATGGTAAATTATAATGACCCTGTTCTAACCCCAGACAGATCTGGATGACTCTCCTCTAGTTTTGCTTTGGCCGTCAATTAAAATTATCAGAAAATAACTGACGGAACATTAGATCCATCAGTTTTGCAACCGCAATGAATGAATGCAGTTTAAACCTGCTTTTTGTAGGCTTCTGCTTATAAGCAGACAGTATGTTTTGCTTTATCTTCAATGCTGCCTTTTTTCTTGTAATGCCAACATTCACTGAACAAATCCTTTGCAGCTTAAACAAAAGTCACAGAACAGAGATAAAATATTAACAATGGATTATAAGAATAAACAATATAGAAATGTCCTCTATCAGAAAGTATTTAGCAATGATTCCTGAGTCCAGAGATTAGATGGGAGAGAATAAAAGGGAGGGGAGGGGGAACAAAAGACAGAGTGCGATATGGAGAACGTTATCTTTTCTCTGGGTTATATTACCTATTGTATATATAGTATGGTAAGAGAACCACTGTTTAAGTTTTGAATACTAGAAACAGTATCCTGATTTTCATGACATGACATGCAGCGTCAAAAACATGGAAATGTAGAAAAGACATAGGCAAGGAGAAATACATATTCATAGTATTACATTCAATAGCTGTTTAACAGTCAGGCTTCTTTTAGAGCTGTCCAACAATACTGATTAATCCAGGTGAACTGTTTAATCAGACTTAATTGTCAAAATGATTAATAATATCTAAGTAAAACAAGGCATGTATACATTAAAGAAAACAGCACGGAAATGTACTGCTTGTGAACTGTTTACAAAAACATACAAAATGTTGGATGGCACGAAGTATATAGTGCTAATATAAACAGACTGTTTAAGCTAAGTGCTTAACATAAACTGTCCATTTCTACCTGTAACAAAGAATATCTTAGGGGACAAAAAATATTCCTTATAAAAATAATGCTATGTGGTGCAGAGTGCTTTATTCAGTGTATTTTTGACAGAGGTGGCATTCATAATTCTTCTGGTTTAATCGTGAACAGGATCGTTTTCGCGGTGTTTCCACTTGTCACTCCATTTGAAGCTCCAGTAAGATCAGTAACTTGCCATCAACAGTTTAAAGCGAGAATAGATGAAAGCAGTAGCAGCAGCAGGAGCAGCAGCATTATAGGTACCAGCTGGGACAGAGTGTGCTTGCAGGTATCTGTCAGATATGTGCTACCTGTCGCCATGATTTGTGCTATCATCTTATGCCATGGTACCAAATATCTGGTTGAGGTCACTTCACAGGGCTGTTGAGGTAATTTTTTTTATACCTCTCCTCTGAGCAAGAGTAGAACGGCCGACTGGCTCCAAAACCGGTGACTGATTACGATTCAAAGCAGAGTAAGTTGCTGCCATTGCACCCTGTGGGGCAGAGGGGAAAAAACCAGTAAGAGTATGTTGTGACTGATGTACACGCTAGAGATCACACAGCGCTAAGTGCCAGAGATTCTGAACGAGTTTTAACTTCTGGTCTGCTTTCATCTACAAAACAGAAACATATCACTGCATTACTCAAATGCCAACGGTGTTTGGAGTGAGTGTTTTTTTAGGGGAATAAATAGTTTTCAGATCAATCTGAAGCAATTTTACCTTGCTTAAAAAAAAAACAAAACAAAAAAACAAAAAACAAACCCAGATTGCTAAATTAAGTTCTCTCTCCATGCTCTGTGAAATAGTTGGGGAGTGAAACCCCATCGGTGGGCTGTCTCTGCCTATCACTTATGTAACAATTTCAGTTTTGAACAAAATATTTAAAAATCACCCACATTATTCAGCGCATGAAGATTTATTAAAAAAAAAAAGTTAGAAAGTTGTGAGCTGTGGGATCAGAACTGCCCCCTCTTTCCACTTGTGATTTTGAATGCTAGGCATTTCTAATAGCTGACTCGGAGACAGTGTGAATTATATTCTTCAGATCCCTTTTATGTTGCATGGCAGAGATTCTTCGATGTAGGATTGAAGGCAGGGAGGAATAGAGAAGCAGAATTCAATGATTTTTTTTATTTTTCTCTGCTTGTTCAAAGTGAAAGAGTTTATCAGGGTCAGAACCAGATTGTGTTTCAGACAGAATGCAGATAGAATGTACGATGCTGTATTAATTAATACTGCCTTTTTGATTTCTTTTTAGCTTATACTGTGATAACAAAGTATAGTGTTTTCTTTTAGTCACTGATGATTAACCTCCTCTGAAACTGTAAAATTAGCTAAACTATTTTTCAGCTCCCCTATAGTCACCTGACAACATTTTCACTATCAGAAGAATGATCTCTTCTATTCCAGTTTCTTAAAGAAGTTAAGCCTCCCATTGGAAGTCAGTCCAATAAATTTCAAACTTAAGAAAATGAAAGTCTTTTTCAAATGTATTAGATTTATTCTCCATGACTTTATGGCTTAGTGCTCAGTCATAACAACTTTTAAATAGTATTTAGAGGAAACACATGCCACGGTAACTTTTTTTTTTAAAAAAATCCTTTTGTTTACACTAATTTTGGCTAAACAGCAAGTTTAACAAATACCTACTTACCTTCACTAAATGGGGAGCATCCTGTCTGTTCAGCTGGTATTGAGGCAACTGGTCACAGTGAACTATCCAGGGGTGACTAAGAACTTGGGCTGCAGTCAATCTTTGATGTGGGTCAACATGAAGCATTTTTGAAACAAGGTCCTGTCAATAATATACAAAGAGTCAATGCATGCAAGTAACAGTAAAACTTCAGCTTTAATACAGATTACAGTTCAAACCTGAAGATTTTCATGGTATAAAAATATGCTCATAATGTCAGTTTGAAACAGCTGAAAAACTGCCCAGCAATGCTAACACCATATCTTTTAATTATATGACTTAATGGATGTTTGGTAACACAACAGGAAAGTATCCAATTAAGTCAGGCAAAATACACAAACATAAAAGTATGCACATTGGCCTAGAGTAGAGTAGAGGCCCCACTATACCAGTATTATTTTTTTTAACATTGACAAATAGCAGATATGTAAGGAAATGAGCATCAAAAAAAGAACAATTGAGGAAATATAGATGATCTTTCCCTTTGCATGTTTCCCCAGTGTCTAACAATCTTTCCACAACTGTGCAAGTTGAAGGTTGAATTTCAGTACTCCTGCTGGCCATAAAAGTACCCTTAGTGATTTTTACCTCATCCTTTCTGAACTCATTTTGCTGCTTGTATTTTTGTTTCCCCCTCTCTTCTCAAACACCTTTCACAGTTGTTTCATAATTGTGAACCACATAAACAGGTATTTAACTTTGGTTTTTAACTTCTGCAGAATATAGTAATCGAATGATTCCCGATTTCCCTAATGAAATTATCATATGAGAAAAAAAGGAATTAGCCTTTCCTTCTTTGTATCATAACTTGTCTCTTTTGTCTGTCATGTCAGTCAATTCTACTGAGATGAAACACCATATTCTATTTACTCTCTTTACATGGAAGTGGCTCTTGACATCTGGAAAGATTTTCAGCTTCATTTTGGTACATCTTTTTCTACCACCTTTTCAACTTCTATTTTATCTTTTTCAAATTATAGTACTGAGAATTGCATACAATTTTCAAGATGTTGAAAACAAATGTATACAGCAGCATAGTATTTTACAGATTACTTTAGATGTTAGTCAGTAAGGGTAAAGCATAAATAACATTTCTACATTAAGCAATTACCTGTGGAGAAACCCACTGAGTTGACTCCAACTGGATTTAAGATAATTTAAGTTACATTAGCAATACTGGACATTTTCATATAAAACATTCTTTGTTTTGTAATTCCAATTAAGAATTTGAACATAAAGATAGTATTAAAAATGAATCTAAGATTTTTTCATAGCGGACAGGTTTTAGTTAATTCTAGACACTCTTAAGTACAACTGAATAGAATGGCACTGAAGGAAGAAAAAGCTGATGCTACCAGATTAGTGTAAACATTTTATTCTAACAGGTTGATTTGTCAATCAAATGAATGGCATGATTTGTGGGAAAATGTTTGAGTTATGAGAATAGTACACTAGAAAACACATCAACAAATCAATTAGCAAGAAAGAGCACAACTTATGTAAAAGGGTTTTTTTTTTTTAAATTTAACACTTTACCATAGCTACACAGAAGGGGCATAAAGGATATTTGCTGTAAAAAGTGTACTGCTAAAAAAATTAAGTTGTCTAAAATTTTTACTTTGTACAAACACAGTAAGAAGAAAGTATAATACTTCAGGGTTTTTTTTTTTTTTGTTTTTTTTTTTTTTTTAAGTAGGTATGACATCCTTAAGGACCAAAAGTTCTTAAAGTACTTAAAAGAATAAACTGCTGAAATCCTAATGAAAGAGTATGAGATAAACTGTCTTGGGTAACTCTGAAGAACTGACCCAAACAGAAAAATGTGAAAGACTATTTCTTTTTCTAGCCTGAATCAGTGGAGCGTATGGTAATTATTGTAACATTTTCATTAGCCTGATTTAGACTACCTGTATGATTTTTGAATATCGTGCTTCCACATGAAGTTTTATTACAGCATTTCTCATCATGGATGACTCTGCATGTGTGTGAATGCTGATAAAATACACTGTATTTCTAAGGACACTTGTTAACAATTATAGTATAAGGCACACCTGTTTTTCTTCCTAGATGCAAGTGACTGTTGAAACATGAAAGGATCATAAATAGGAAACAAACTTCTAGGCACATAAAGGATCAGATCAGTATTTTAAAATAACAATAATAACAGGTGGAACTTAGCCAATCATATGTGATCTAACATATACATTATAAGCAACATGTTACATTGCAATCCATTTCTTGTGCCCCAAAGGACAAAGTAAATGTACTTGCCTTAGCTGTATCTGAAACAGTATTCCAATAACCACCACTGAGAGAGAACTTCCCACTACCTATTCGGGCCAAAATCTCCTCTGGGGTATCATCAGGACCATTTGCAAAAGGAGTGTAGCTATTTAACCAAACAAATTCAATGTTAGTAACTTCCATAACCTGGACCTAAATAGTTATTATAAATCTGATCATAATATTCAGCGAGTTCTACATAATTACAGGCAACAGATAGTCAAATAGCTTTAAAAAGAAATTATTCTTAACACGTGAAAATGCACAGCACTGACTACAGATCTGTTCTTACTGTATGTATTAGCTCTATATCAGGTCTGAAAACCAGGTTTTTCCTATAGCAGTTTAAGTACTGGTGGTTCCTGAATTACAGAAGGTGTTCCTTAAGCCTTCATATTTTAGTGAAGTAACAAAATTATAAAATAAAATTTGAAGACTTTATGATGAGTCTGAAAAAGAATAAATATTGTTTTGATACTAGAGGAAGTAAGGTGCAGGAATTTTCCTTGCTTCACTGTAAGCATTCTTGCTGCTACCAGCATATCCACAACTAAAAAGAGAGATATTTAAAAACAAATATGTTTTTCACTTATTTATTTAAAGCCATAATACCTCTGATGGTGTTAACTCTTAACCAAAGTGGCAATCTGAATAATCCAGCATAAAAAGATAATCTAATTTGGCAGGTGCAACAGCAACTATCTTTTGAACTTGTGGAACTACAGTTGAATTTATTATTCATCATCTTTTATACAATTAATTTCTGTTGCATATATAAATGCATTTCTGTAGCATTTATTATATCCTAACTGTATCACTTCAAACTATCCAGTGGCTGACTTTTGCACACAATCATGCTTCAATGCACTGCAATTATATTTGCAATATGTATTTCCTTCAACAGGAAGGAAACCAGCTAATTTTCACATGAAACAATCAATTCTTACTCCTAAATCACCATAAAGCACAAATTAAACATCTAAAATAGATGAGACACGAGAAGCCAAAAATTTTTCACATGAGTGTCTGGAAAACTTGGATTCTACTAAAGGCAAAGCATATTCTACCCATGCTGAAGCCAAAGTTGAGATTAATCAGAGCCTCAATAGAAACATCTTCAACAGTGGGCCTACATTTATTATTCTTTTTGTTTATATTGGTTTGCTATTCTACAGCAAAGCAAACTAAAATTACCCTTACCCAGTAAGCATGGTGTAAAGTAGAACACCAAGGCTCCATATGTCACATGCAGCATCATAACCTTGCCTCTTTAAAACCTGAGGGAGACAAATATTTTTTCTGAAATAAAAAATGCTTAGAAATGCTTTGATTATGCCATAGAAATAGTGAGAATTCAAATTTTTAGTGTTTACAAAGTGATTTCACTTGTTACACAAGAATGAAACAAATATCTAACTAGCAAAAAAATCCCATCAAAATAAATCAAGGCATGTAAGGTATCCTGGTATTTACCTCTGGTGCAACAAAATTTGCTGTGTAACATGGAGTCATCAGAAGACCATTTTCTGCTCGTAGTTGCTTTGCAAAGCCAAAATCACAAATTCGAATTGATTCTGGATTACCAGATTCATCAACATAAAGAATATTGCTAGGCTTCAGGTCTCTATGAACAACCTAAAAACATAAAACAAACCAGTAAATACAGTAAACAAAATATAGGAAAGGCTTTCTATTATAATTATCAATTCTGCTACTTAATTTCAAATCTCCCATCAGCAATCAGTTTCCAGATTTCCAGCTTCTAATATCAGATGAAGTATTCTGATGCTTAGTGGTGTCTAAAGTACTACTTCTAACTTGGGAACTCTAACTATGAAGCCCCCTCCAGACATCCCAATCCCTGCAAATTTATTTGTACAGACAGTTCCAGATGTCTTGTTCTAACGGGTGAATATATGTATTTTCTATTTTAACATGCATACCTACAAGGCTCTTTAAATCAGAACCTTTGGCTGGTAATATCTTTTGGAGTCACAGATGTCCATAGCTGCTGATGTGCCACCGTGCTATGTAACCACGCACTAGTTACTGCTGGAGTAACCCTCTATATTCCATTCTCTTCATTAGATAGTCTGAATTAATCTCAGTGCAAACATTTAAGGTCTGATTAAGAAGGAATTTTAATACAGTTCTGCCAAAAAATAACAAAATACCAAAAAGGTATTCTCCTAATGGACTAGCGTGTCAAAAAAAGCCTGTACTGGTTCCCAAGTGGCTGTTTTGTAGGGGCTTGAGATGTAAAATGCTTGACAAAAACTGTAGAAGGTGCCAAAGCTCTGGCAGAATGAATCTGATCTTATTGGAAACTATGTTATAAACAAGCTTTAATTAAAACCTGGAATGTGCAAGGACAGTCTTCGAAATCAGATGACCTGTTATATTTTCTGCACAAGACAAATTAGCCTTAAGTCTCTAGAGGCTTTGTTCTCTGCAAAGAAAAGGGTATACACTGCTGTAAGACAGTACAGCGGATCTAAATGTCCTCTATTAAATATTTAAATAGACCTGCTATGAAGGCCTTTATCTTCCTGATTGTCCTATGTATTTGATTAATATTAAACACATCTTTTCACAGTTAAATTTGAATGGAAGACTCATTTCCTCCTGGAAAAGACTGTGGTGAAACATTTCAAGAATGTAATCACATTAGAATGAAAAGATACCCCAAAACTCCTGCAAGTAAGTGATGTGCAGAATCAGAAGCTCTATGCACTCTTCCAGAAAGCTAGCAGTGTTTCAGGAAAGTAATAAAAGACCAAGAAATAAAAGACTGCAGAGAGTCTGCAGACTGTAAAGCTATTTAACACAGTCATCTATTTAGTAGGGGCTTTTTCAGCATGCATATACTTTGCAATTCTGATATTCAACAAAGTGAATCGTTAAAGTTATGGAAATAAGCGCCTTGTAAGCTGAAATATACAAAATGGTATTAAAGAGTCTGAGTTGGAACAGCAGATGTTAAGGGGAACATCCTGGCTTGAGATGCCAGTGTAGGAGAGAACCAGCTCCTGATAGCCCTCATTTTTTGTTTAGATAGATTAGAATCCTTTTCCTCTAAGTAATGAATGAAACATCTTTTCCTGCTCCAAGAGGCAGAAGAAAAAAAAAACCCACAGTTTTGTTCCAGTTGGTGTGTTGCTTTTTTTAAAATAGATCCTAAAAGGCATAGAAAGGAAGAAGTGGGCAATGGAAGCAGCACAGAGCTGCGGATTTCACAGACTGCTTCTCGACCCAGTCTGCTTCTCGACCCAGTCTGCTTGAGTTGTACTTTTTTTTGGAAGAAGGGGAAGCAATTCTCAAGTGGGAGGAAGAGTAAGTGTAACAGTCTAGTTTAAATGCTAATTCCTAAGCAATCAACATTTTTATGTCAAAGAATAAATAAAATACCTTCCTGTATTAAGCTGTTTTCCCGAAAGTGAATTTTTAAAGTTATGTCAGATTGTTTATATTATATTGATATTTTGCACAGAAATAACATTTTATTTTAGAGCAACAGAAGACAGCAAAACAATATGCAGGACGTTTCAATTCTTTATTTCTTAGCATCATGTTTTTGATTAGCATTCTCAATTATCTACCAGCATGCAGAAGTATTCTGCTCCATGATTACATGATATTTCTTGTTTATTCTTTGTATGATGTCTATTGTGCCAACCCTTAATTGTTGTATGCTGGCGCTAATGCTTTTAGAATGGCTTGGGTGAGAGTTGGAAGTATTGCTTACCCTGAAGAAGAGGATTTAATTCCTTGCTTTGCTAATTTTTCGGTTCAGAAGTATCCTATGAATGTCCATGAGGAAGATCCTTCTGGGAAGTCATGGACACTGCACACAGATTTGCAATCTGTCAAACCAAATATTACCTAATACCACATTCAAATGAGCTCCTCTGGTGTCCAAAGGAGCTACAAAAGGAAAATCCACTGAAGACAGGGAGGACTCTTCTAAGCAAAAAATTAAGACTACTGAAGTGCTCATTATTTACATATATGGCCATCTTTCAAACGAAAGTGTACTTAACATAAGATGACCCCGCCCAAAATTTCCAAAAGTAAAAGTTCCAAAGAGCATGTGATCTAATGCAAGTTAAAATGCCCATATTTACAAAGATCTACAGTAAAGAAACAAATAAAATCCCCCCAAATCCCTTACTTGATGCAAGGACACTGGGCCTTTTCTGGCTATGTGTACTAAGACGGAGCAAAGTTACGATATGTGTTATTCTGTTATTTCTATTTCCATACAGAAGGTATCAAGGTTTATTCATAATTCCCATGGATGCTGCTGGCCAAGGATTCTAGTCCATTGCACAGATGCTCAAATAAAAACCCACACCTGAGTAAATGACTGAAGAAAGCGATGAATCACAGAATAAGACACAACAGATAACTTTGATTCTAAGTGTTCTGAAATAACAGCTCCCAGAAATGACCGTGTGTGCTGAATTGTTATTTGTTTCTGAAAATAATTTGAGTACTATTCATCCCAAAGCAGTTTTTCTTGGATAATAACATTAGGTGTTAGCAGCTTGACTTTTTCCTTACACCCTTACTTTCTGTTTTTTCTCTATCCTCCTTTTCTTGTTTACTTAAAAATGCAACACAACTTGTCATTCTTGCCATACAGTTGTCACACTTTCCTTCTCTATCTTTGAACTACTTCCTCTGTCTCCAAATTAATTTCCTGAAGCATCAGTTTTCTGTCTCCTAACAGTCCACTACAACTTCCTGACCCTACGGCACAGGAGTTCATAAAGTCATAAACCAAGTTCTTCAAAACCAAGAAATGGAAGAAATTGCAAGTGTGATAGGTGGAATCATGGAATCACGAAATTTTCAGAGTTGGAAGGGACCTCTAGAGATCATCTAGTCCAACTCCCCTGCTGATGCAGGAATGCCTAGAGCACATTACTCAGGACTGCATCCAGGCGGGTCTTGAAAATCTCCAGAGGAGGGGACTCCACAACTTCCCTGGGCAGCCTGTTCCAGTGCTCGGTCACCCTCACTGTAAAGAAGTTTTTCCTTATGTTTGGATGGAACTTCCTATGTTCCAACTTGTGCCTGTTGCCCCTCATCCTGTCACTGGGAAACACTGAAAATAGTCTGGCTCCATCCTCCCCCAACCCACCCTTTAGATACTTCTAAGCAAGAATAAGGTCTCCCCTCAGCCTTCTCTTCTCCAGGCTAAAGAGTCCCAGCTCTCTCAGCCTTTCCTCGTAAGGGAGGTGCTCCAATCCCCCAATCATCTTTGTTGCCCTGGAAAATAAATTTTCAGGGTCTATCACAGGGTAGGGTTGGAATTACATTAGGTCCCATGGCTAAACAACAGCACTGGTCCTAGCACTTATTCCTGGCTCGCTTCCTCTCATATCCTATCTATTAGTCATTATCTGCATATTCCACAGAACTGCTGACAGACTGCACGCAGGACAAGACACACAGTTGCATCATTTCCTTTATCTAGATATCTACACAGCTGATGAGGAATGTTTTGATTTCAACACAAATTCCTGCTGCAATGTAATTATTTACCAAAAATTACTTAATTACCTCACAGAAGGTAAAGACAGGAGTTTATACTTCTGAAAGAAAAGAATATTTACACCTATAAGCCGAGATGAAACTTACCCCTTGTGCATGGAGATATTCAACCGTTTTTGTTATTGTGAACAGAACAGCACTAGCTTCTCTTTCCGAGAAAAATTTTTGCCTAAGAATTTTATCCAGCAGTTCTCCTCCTTTCATAAGTTCTGTTACTACATATACATATTTTCCATCATCATACACCTGCAAAAAGTACATAAAGATGTAAACTTCAAAATATTTATTCTCTGCTATCTTCCTGTGAAATGCACAGAGATAGTGCAGGTACATCCACAAGCTGTTTCCTTAAATTATTTTTCCTGTATTTCTCACCCCACACACTATCCAAACATTGTTCATCTTCAGAAATGAACACAAAACCTTCTACAAAAAGGTAGTACAGTAATGAAATAACGTAAAAATACTGGCATGTAAATGTTTAAACACAAAAAAGGGTTAATAATATGTAGTTTTCCCCACATAATTTTATTGAATCAAATTAAACTAGACACTGGATAAATTAAGAAGTAGTAATAAATGGAAACTAGTCTAATTAAGACAAACCAGAGCTAATTCTGAAAGTAACTATTGTACCAAATTACAAATATGAACAGAGATCATTCCAACTAAACAGTCAAACAAACAAACAAATCTAAGTTCACCTCAAATAGCCTCTGTGAACACTGAAGTTAACGCACACAAAGCTGCTATGATAAAAGCCTACAACTTGCTCATTACTCCGTGCATAAGGCCTAAACCAAAGTATAAAATTAATAAAATGTGTATTTTAGCCCTTCTAGTTATGGAAAATGGCTTAATTTTTGCATGGATTTTAACTTCTAGGGAAACAATAGTTGAGAATTATTTATATTATCACCAGGTGGCACTACAGACTGAACTATACCAAAACATGTTTTAAGGTATACTTAAGCATTTCATTTCAGTTGCACTTTCTTGGCATTTTAACTTAATCTAGAAAGCAGTTCCTGCTTTAGCAAAACCTTTTACAGACTCGTTTCGCTATTATTATTTCAACCTATTTTTTATGGTGATGTAAAAAGAAACAATTATCCAAATTGTAGTAAAATAAATCTAGGAATAGATATCAGCTAAATTAAATAAAGAGTTTTCATCCCAATTTCCTTGTCTTAAGCTACTTGGGAAATACAGGCTACTAAAGTCCTAAGCTTAGAAATTTTTGAGCTCTTAACTATAGTAAAAGGATTTATTTTCTCACCAAATAAAAAAAAGAGGAATAGAGTTGAAGAAATAATTCTGCAGGCTTTACAAGCTTATGATGTTAACAAGAGGAAGACATGACAGGTTTCCATGTTCTCATTTAACAGCAACTTTTCCCCCACAAAATATAAATGACTGATCATCTGAATGTGTGATTTTTAAATATTGAAATATTACACAGTGTTAAAAAGCAGAATTATCTAATTCTAGATACTAAACTGGCATTTTAGATTTTTTTTTTTAATAGGCATGCTCCCTCTAATCCTGGCATAGCATGAAGAAATAAGCTTATTTCATTTGACAGGACAAAGCACGCACATCTCAGTACTGCAATGGGCATTCAAGCAAAATTTGCATTTGGTTACTATGTTACCTGCTACCCCTTGTTGGTCCTGTCTGCCTGCCAAAAAAAAAAAGCCCACTCCAAACAAACCATTCCCCTCACCCCGATTTATCTAATGGTACTATCAATTTAGTTGTTTGCACTGAATAAATACTGTTGAAGTTTTCTTTCCAATTAGGTGTACAGTATTACGCTGAGATCATGAATGCGATGCTAGTTTTTAAAATGAACTCCTGGCACACGCCATAGATCAGTCAGGATGTCTTCTCTACCAGGCAAACTGGAAGAAACTATATTGATAAACAGATGTAGGCACATGAACAAAATATAATGTAATTGAGAAAGAGAACACTTTTTTCACAAAGTGAAATAAGATTTCACATACGTATTGGGAGGTTTATTTGAACTCATAAATAAGCACTTGGACTGGGAGACTGGATATACTATATTCAGGTTTCTAAAATGCTTCTGAAAAGATTCTTCAGCCAATACTTTAAATAACTCAAAACAGGACAAAAGTTCTGTTACAGAACAGTAGCTAGTAGGTAAAAAAGGGTAAAATATATATAATGGTCTGGCACAGGAAGTTTCTAGGTAATGGTTTGTTGGAAGCCGTGTGCTTCCTCCGTTCTTACACGGTTTCCTAGGCATCCACTAATGGCCACTGTCAGAGGCAGGATATTGGATAAGGAGGACATCTGATTTAGCACAATATAGTTCTTTCTTTTGTTTATATACTGTGTAACTGAAAAAGACCACTGATAACAATCAAAAAGAAAAACCCCAGAGGACTGTGCATTGCAGAAAGAATTTGGTGTTTTGAATATCCATTGTTTCAATCCAAACACCTTCAGAATTAAATTGCATAAAAAGGCTGAACAAGAATGATAATTTCCATCTGAAGCTAAATTCAAATATTACTGCATTTATTCTTGAAATACAAGAAAAGAAAGAAATTACTTCTTGCAGAATAATAATTTCCAAAGACATCCACATAATACTGAAACATTTTGTTTTGGCATTTCAAAATAGAAACATTTAAATTTTGGTGTGGAACTGAATGAAAAATTGCATCAAATCCACGCTGGGTTTTATTTGTATAAGAACACATGGTGCTCTTGATGAGTTTGAGGCCTGAAGGCCAAGTACTCCTTATTCTTTCCTCTGAAAGCTGTAATAGCACACCACTATATTGTGGGATATGCAAGCAATCCGCCCCATGCATTTATATTAGGACAATGAAAACTTAATATTTTACAGTAGTGGATATTATACGTATTTCTAATACATATGAATCCTATATCTTGTTCCTTAGACTGGACATCTAGAAACTGGGCTTGAGGAACTGATCTGAAGTAGAAATACGTAAGAATTACAGCCTACTGTCTTCTCTTCCTTTGTGGACTTATGGCTTTTTTTTTGTTGTTGTTGTCGTCATCTCCTTTTGTTACATGTATATTACTGTTGGTGTAAATGAAAGATGGCTCCTACTGGAAGATGACTGATGATGATGAACAATTAATTACAAAGTAAAATGATTCAGCGTACATGGCAACTTTTCAAGGTTGCCTGCATTTCTCTGCTCTCAGTGAAAGATACTCATAATGCTAAAGTTCAGGTAAGTACTCACATTCCTTATGTTTGTCTTCCTGCTTAAATAACACAACCTCTATTATGAATTAAAGTAACACATAAACCTAGCATGCAGTACTAAAAGCAACCTGAATGCTGATGCAGGTTCTGTGTTAGCACAGTTGCTTTCAGGTAGCTTTATTGTCCAACCACATGAAGCAGAACAAACAAAGTGGGATTGCAATTATGGTATCTATCTTGCAATAAGGTAAGCTCCATGGTTGGCTCCCTTGCATATCTGACTTACTTTGTTCTCCCAAGAAAGGGACAAACTACATGACATTGATAAAGTGAAGACAGATTATAGTAGGAGAAGACCTTTAGGCAGAGTTCTCTAGTACTCATCTCCACAGTATTTACCAGCTACTGTTCTAATAACTTCAAAATGTCTGAGAATCTCCCTTCAGCTGAGCTCAGCTTCCTTTAAATGGTTAGCTGTTTTGCCTGAGGTTTGGTTGTGGGAACCACAATACTTTCCTGCAGACTAAGAAAGTCATTAAGCATATGCCTTTTTAATTTTTAATCCTCTTTAATACATAATCAAGGAAAGAAAGCCAATTTTCTTTTTCTGTTAGATCATGAGAATCTACTGTTGACGATGAAAAACCTCTACCTCCTAACTTATGTTACTCTTTGCTTTTTATGGTCAAAGTGTTTCCATGGTCAGAGCAAATAATACAATAAAAAAAAAAGCTAGATAATCTTCCATACAAAGACCAGATAATAATACTAGGTAAAGAAAGTGATGACCGGGGATATGAAAATATTTTGTCCACTACTGAGTAACACTCATTACTGTCCACGAAAATTACTGTGGGTATTGTGCTATCTCAAACAGTGAGTTCTCAGTTATGTAATAATACACTTGAAAATTGCTTTCGACTAATGTAAACAAAAGGAGATTCGAAGTTAACTAAGCAACCAAAAAACTTGCTTGTTCCTTTAAAAATACAGCCACCATTAAATGAATTATTCCTGTGCTAGGATTTATGAAGGATAAATTATTTGACTGCTTACAATCATGTTGTACCAAAATATGAGCATCTTTAAAAGATGACAATGAGACACCTCACTAAAAAAATTGATATTGTTGAATAAATTGCATTAGGACACTGTTTTATTTTTAAATACTGAAAAACAGTAACATAAATCTAAAACATACAGTTTGTCATCTCTCAAATTAGGAAGTGATATGCAATTATAATACACTAAAGGATGTCTCTGACACACTACTTACATCTTTTAGGGTAATAATATTTGGATGCTGTCCATAGCGCAGTAGGATTTCAATCTCCTCTGTTGGATCTCTTTTACTCTTGTCAATGATCTACAAGACCAAACAGATATAAAAGCATAATTCTTTTTGTGAATATTATATAGTGTAACACTTTGGTGTGCTTACTAGCATAAACAGATAAGCAATATTTACTGTTGTTGGTAAAGGGCATGGATTATAACCAAAACAAAGTTTGTTAAACTGGAACAGCAAGGCAAAGCAAAAAACTTACGAAAAACATGGAAGAGTTTCTCACTTGAAAACAGTTTTGCAGAAGTGATCTGATCCCTCAGGTTGTGATAAATAATGCAAGGCTATTTAGTAGATAAGACTTCAGTCACCCACAATTTAATAAAATGGGAAGTTCCTGATTTGACATGAGATACTGGTTTGACGATGCTAATGAACTGATTTTCACAAAGCTAATCTCAAACAAATATTTAGTGCAGCAAAAGACAAAGCAGGCGAGTAAGGCAATCAAAAACAAGAAAAAGGAAAAATTTCTCATAGTTAATTCAGACCAGCATTCTATTATGAAAGTTCACTTGAATCTTTGGAGGCTTGCTATCAGGCTCTGAACTCCCTGTGCAAACAAGCAAAACATTATTTTGCCCTACTTAAAAACGTATTCTTCTTTTTTTCTCTCCTTGTGAAATGTAGAATTTCCTCTATTGTCTTCTCCATCTCTGTCTTACCCCTTCTTCCTCTTGACATCTTAAGCCCTCATTCCTACCAGCACCATCCTAACACATTGGACACTGATCACCTTATTCTTTGTTTCATGATTCCTTGAGGAAAAAAAGCCACAACAGGGGCAGCAGAAAAGCAAGGCAATCCTCACAATACATGTTATGGCTTAGAGAATTAAGAGCTATGCCAGTATGTTCTTCCAGTTTCAAGAAATTATTTCAAACTGCAAGCACAGAAGTCAAATCTGTTCCTGGCCAGAACCAGAATAATGACAAGTATGTAACTACCAAGTTGAAATTGGAGGATTTCCAGTAGACAATCTGTGTACAAGGATACAGCGAAATACAGTTTATCTTCAGATTTTACATATTTGAGTAGTAAACCATTGAACAATTAAAACAGAGAACTGCCTCACAGTACCGGATTTAAATGTTCTTGATTTTTTTTTTTTTTTTTGCTTTTAAAGTTTGCTAATCTATACTCCCGCTTTCATAGTAATCATTCAGCTCCACAGTGTCATACAGAAAGGCAAAAAGATCAACTTATCATTCCAGTTCTGGGAATTGTACGGATTTTAATGAAGAATTTAATGCCTCCAAAGAAGTGCTAGAAAGCCCAATAGAATAACGTAAAAGCAACATTAGAAACCTTGTTAAAAATTAGCAAGCAAAGACGAAGAGTTGGAGTTTATTCTGGAAGGTATACCAGACTTAAGCACTGTTATGAACTCCTAGCTATCTGACAATTTATGAATCTACTTTGGAAGCAAAACTCCCATATATAACTATGTTTAAATAAAAGTAATCAATCACATTTTTAAAAAATGATGCAAAGTCATGTAAGCTTTTCATTGTATATTTATTTCCTTCTGGAAGCAGTCATGTAACTCTCATCAGTTTTACTGTAATCACATAAGTATTTCAAAGACCCACCACCCAAACCAGCATATAGATAACAAATCCCATAGCAATTCTATATAAATATCTGCCAGTAAATATCGTTTAGTTGATTAGTATAATTCACATTTGCATCTAAAAATCTTTTTATACTAAACAATTATCTTAATTTGCTATGTTCTTTTATGGCAAATAAATTAATTATGCCCAATGTCTATGATACTGAAACCTGAAATGAGTTGGTGTGGTTTATAATAAAGTAATTACCTTTACAGCATATTCCATGTTTGAAGCTTTATGAATACATCTCTTGCAGATAGAGTAAGACCCAACTCCAATATCTTCCTTTACTTCATATCCATCAGTAAACTGAATGCTGTTCCTGTGCAACTGCTACCAAAACAACATTATCAATTAATGAATATTCTAAATATTTAACTGATTTTATATTCAGAATAAGTTTTTGAATTCCTACTGATTTGCTTCAAATTTTAAACCGATGGCTGTACTAGGTCAAAGTGGTCTTAATAGCCACTACCTTCTGTTTGATATTAGTACGAGATGAATTATGTATTAAACACATTGTAAATAATGCACACTGTATTTTAGAAACTAACATCAAGATATTTCTGGTTACTGATTTATTAATTTAAAGATAGAATCTCCAAAGCAAAGAAGATCAGAAAACTGTATGATAAAATAATGGTAAAAAAGCATCACTGTTTCTGTTATCTGAATAGATGAATGCCAGCTGGAAAATTCAGACATACTGAAGAGAATCAGATTAACTGGAAATTGCATGGAATGGCAGTCAAAAATCCTTTCACAGAAATAAAAAGCTAAAAGAAGGACAACTGTTCGCTCTTGTAAAGGAAGGAAATGGTGTTCCAGTATAAGGAGTTTGTGCAAAGGATGCAAAGCATTTGCAGGAAACCATCTGGGTATCCTGCAGCATAGAAAAGAGGAAATAGGAGTGAGGAAGCGGTTGAGGGGCACAGAGGAAAGGCAGCAGAGAAACAGACTTTTACAAGAGAAGGAAACCATATACAAAGAGAAAGAATTTCATCCATAAAACTACGTGGGAAAGAAGGAGCACAGAAACGTTTGTAGAAACTTTTAGCAAGGCTTCAGGAACAGAAGTCATTCTGACCCATATACCAAATCAGACAGCTTCTTTAGAATAATAAAAGGATCTAAACCCCCTTGAAATTAATGGTTTATTACACATAAAACAGGTAATGTGTACAAACAAGCATGTTAGAACTATTCTAGATGTAAGAGGATTAAGGAAATACAAGAGCTATTAATTTTCTGAATAAACTGTTTTTTAAAAATTTTCTCAGACATTTGCAAAATATCCTTGCAATGAAAATATAAACAAACCCAATCATACAGCATATTTTTTCATTCCTACCTATACACCAATAAGTATTTGTCAAGACAATTTAGATCACCAGTTGGTTTTCACGACTCAAACTTCCTCAGTAATTAGAATTATTAAAAGCAGAAAGAGGAGGAAGAAATACAATTTTTGCAGAGGTTTTCCAGTTTTCTTTCCTGTACATGCATCTGCTTTTTTCCCCTGCAAACTCTCCACTGCTGAAGCATGCTTTCAGAATGACCTCAGCCTCATAAAGAAACAAGGCATGCCTCTCCCCCATTCTAGCATGAGGTCCACCTTTCTTGTCTCACACAAAAATTGCACCTAAGCAAAGCTCTGTTGTCCAGAAATAAGCAGTCCTGGCAGTAAGAGACTATGTAAGAATAGCACCTGTATTAGGCTATCAAAAGTGACAACCTCACAATTATTAATAAGCGAGACTGTACTGGAGTCATTCTAATACTGCTAAGAAGCCAAAGCTTGTGTAACATTGACTTGCATGATACACTAAAATTAGTCACAAAATATCACAGATTAGCATATTAACTTGAAGTGGTTCAGGAGGGATGGAATATGTCCTGGGCCAGGGGTTCCATAACACACAGCAGTCCAAAACATCCAGATACAATTCACAACCGTACTCCAGTGTCTCTTACTGAACTGGAGGAATCAACCAATATTTTCATGCATGGGGAGGAAAAAGAGCAAGATGTCTATTATTCCTCTCCACCTTATAATTATGGCTTGATATTAAAGAGTTATTACAGTACAGATGGTAGAATGTTTTCATTTAAGGGTTGAAGCCTATTCACACCTGTGGCTGCTCAGTAATTAAACAGGTCCTGCACCTTCAGAGGTTTTGTTTGGATAAAATAATCTGGTCTTTAGTTTTCTTGTATAAAGCTGATAATGACTTTGTCATGGTACTTTGTTCTGTGATGAAAGAAACTATCCCTCCACCAAGAGACAGCAATACTGCAGATGTACTCACCTGGACAATTGAATGCACTCCAACTGTCTGCATTGCTTGGCTTTCATCATCTGATGCAATAGCTACAAAACTAAATCCCCGAAAAAGTTGATGTGCATTAGCACTAGGTGGGATACCAGGTGAATCTGAAAAACACATCATCTACTTACAAGCAGAGTTTTTAAAATGTAGAGACGAGATTACACTTACTCTGAAGAGTAAACTACAGCTTTATTCTATAAACCACACAAAGATTTTCTGCAAATTCCAGTTTCTCTGTGGACCAAAATACAAATAATTACTGAATTGTTTTGCATATAGCATTGTAGGAACACAACTGATAATCAATGACTACAAAGATCATATTACTGTCAGACAGTATTTTATTATACAAAAACCAGTACTTTGCAGAAAGTATCTGCATATAGAGCTCAAATTTTGGTAACACCCTACATTTGTAAAGATGAAAATATCTATTATATTTTGAATGGATCAGTGTAAAACTGTGCAGAGAGAGATTGCACTGAAACAGCAACTTTGCCACCCAAAGTCTGAAATGACTAAGTTTTTACACGTACATAGAGTCACCATCATGAATTAAATGAAGCCATAGAACATAGCCTTTAAAGAGACACAAACATAGATAATCTTTTTAAATTAAAAAAAAAAAATGAGATTACTTATCTAAGTAAAATTGAACTTATATATATGTTTTGTTGCTGAGGATTGCTTTTTTTTTTTTAACATAGGACAACTCAGTTGTACCTCGTGATATATTTATGCCAAAGACCACAAAAACTTTTATGAACATGGAATACTTGTCTGTGAGCATTCATTTAGCCTAGCAACACCTGGAAGAACAAGACACTTTACATAAGCTGAATGTTTCTAATTTTTGAATATGTAAATTGTTTAATTCTTCTCTTCTTACCTTTTGGAGTTTTTGCTGTAAACTCAGGGTCAAAATAAAATGTATCTTCAGGTCTGCCAGTTGCAGGTTTAAAAGGGGGATGAATTTCTCTCCTGTACAATTTCTGAGGAGAAGACATAAGCCAGAGTGAATTAAAAAGTTATATGACATCATGGAACTAAGAAATTTACTGACTTAATTTTGAATTACATACTCACATTCCAATCTATTTTGGAAAAGAATGCATGCCTCTTAATTTCTTCAACTCCATCTGGACCTGCTCCTTTTATAAGGAAGAAAAATGTCTGTGAATTATTTTCTTCTTGGTCAAAAGATTGACTAGCAAAATTATACTTCTTATTTCTTCTGCATTAGACGTATGAATAGCAATGATAATACTTTGTTGATCATTAGAAGAGCAAACAGGCAAACTATGTTCTTCATAGCCTGTTTTACACAAGAAACTGTAAATTTATTTAGTCAGTTTAATGATGATTGATGTTATCAATATTATGATCAAATTTAAAGTATTCCGCTAAACACTTTACCTAATCTGTTTGCTGGGTTTCTTTTGAAGAGCATTCGCAGAAGACTCTGTGCTTCAGGACTCAAGAACTGGGGCATTCCAAGTTTGGCCCTATAGAACAAAAATAATTAATAGCATACAAACATATTTAGGTAAGAATTAACTGCATTCCCCCTGTCCTTTGTCATTCAACAAATCCATATCGAACAAAATAGCATCACTGAGAAATTGCCTTCAGACATCAGAAACAGAGCAAAAGTGCTGTCAGTCATGTAAACCTGTAACTTCTGTATTTTCTTTTTTTCCTGTTTTGAGTAGTATATTTTCAGTAATGACTCAGGTACTTAAGTAGAGGAAAAGGTGGCAAAAAAACCCGTAGAAAATAATAGTTATAGGATAACTTGTAAATTTTTGTAATATGTTTTGATCCACTTTTAAGGTCAGTTATTACCAAATCACATCAAACAAGCAAATCCATTCTGATATTAAGAAAAAAAGACATTTTAGAATGGGTAAGAAAACTACCACAGTATGACATACACCAAGAAGACTCAAGCAAAACACCAGGAAACCTAAGCTAGAAGACAGAAATGGAATTAAGGTAGGACAGATCTTGCAAGATTAGCAGGTAAAAAAAAGAGAGAAAAAGATCACTCCCTTCTTCCTTTTTTCCCCCCCC
>VYXH01001139.1:258954-303399 GCA_013397275.1 Burhinus bistriatus
AAATCACTCATGGTTAATACTTTCACCATAATGTGAAGTGTGGTGCTTATCATTCATATATATACCCAAATACACATATGCAAATTACAGAATTGTCCTCCCATCCCTGCATTATCACAGGTCCGTAACATCAGATGTACCTGTAAAGCAGATACCTTTTTTATAGAAATATATATTTCATTTATTTCAAAGTAACTACAGTTTGCTCCACAGTAAAATTACCTACCAGTTAAAATTACTTACTTTACCATATTGCTTTACCAAAAAAAGAAAAGAAAAAGGCAAAGATTTTATTATGAACAGAAAAGATCCAGGTGTTGCAATTTCCCTTTATTCACCTGTCAATTTGATATGTCCTTCCTCATCAAGCAGGATGCTAAAAGACAATAAAAAGAATAAAATAAACTAAAATATCTTTTAACTGTTGTTTCAGACAATGTACTGACAACATTTAGGAATAAACAGAACAGCATACACAAAGACCAGCAAAATTGAACATGCATGAAAATGAAGCATTAGGAGGAGATACCTTGAAACTACACATTTTCTTTTCCTACAATTCTTTCTTTTTAAAGATTATGAAACATGATCAGCGTATCAGAGTTTTATTTAACTATCTGTTAAATTCAGGATGGTATGTAGTAACATTTATCTTTCAGTTTTGGCCATCTGCAGCATGTGTCATCACAATTGTTAAAAATAGAGATATAGTTCTATTTCTCTTAAACTTAGCAAGGCATGTTAATACAATGTACGTTTGCGTATGTGTACAAAATGGGTATTCCTTTGTAATTACCGTTTCAAAGGGTGTTGACCACTTCAAACAACAGCAAGTAATAAATATTCTCATGTTGTACCAAAGGACAGGACCCATGGGCCCTATACTTAGAGCAGGCCTTGTGCTTCTGCCTGTTTATTTCAACCACAAAAAAGGCCACACTTCAAGATGCCAACTATCCTTAACCAACACTGAATATAATCGCAATTCAAAGCATGCAAAATTTTCAAGAACTGGACTCTGTAACACCACCTACACAACTTAGTTCCTCCAGCTTCTTTTGTGGGGAGCTGAGTTTCATCCTGGGGATGAAACATGACCCAGGCATATGCTACTTGTCCATTTCCCCTACCCTTCCCTTTTCCTCCTTGCAGTTTCCACAGTATAGATAAAACCTGTAAGAGCTACTACTGTCTCATCTACAACTTGCAAGTAATTTCAACCTTTGATAGGTTTTTTAAATCAGATACACTCAAGGCTTAAAACCAAGGCTTTTCAATAGGTATAGACAAAAATAATTTTCTTTTTTTTTTTTTTTTAAATACTATGTTTAAGGCAGCAGCTATTTAGTCTTCTGACAATTACTATTTCATTCTTTTCCTCTTGGAACTAAAGTTCTCTCGCTTTGCTTTTTAAAGATCTTTTTCCACTTGGTAAGCTTATCTTTCCTCACTTCAGAATTACTTAACAGAACACTCTCAAAGTTTAAACATAATTCATTCCCTGTTCGCTTGTAAGTGCAACCCCATGCCAAAAGTCTCCACATTTCTGATTTGAGTATGAATCTTTCTCTTCTTGTCAGTCAGGGGTAAACATTTTTAAACTTTTTTTTTTTCCCCAGGAGATGTACAAAAAAACAAGCTACCCTAATGGAAGTTCCACATAACAGCCAGGTTCTGTGATACTTATTAATCATTTTTGCTCTTTTCCACTAATACTTCACATGAGACAGTTCTCTCACACAGTTCAGGTTCTCCATATAGCCATAACAGAGAAGTGGGATGACCAAGGACACGAGGACTTCAGAGTTGTTACAGATTGCCTTGCAATGAGGCAGAGTATGTTGACTATCTGATTAAGTACAACAGGAGATGCACGCATTATGTCATCATTTAGGTTCCTTTCTGGGTAGAGTGTAACACTACAGCATGCATTTATATCTGAAAGGTTCAAATGTTGCACTGACATTTTCTTCTTTACATCTTCTAAAGCTAAAAACGTTACTGGAGGAAAGACATAAATAGCAGACAGAATTCATTTGTATGAATGAAGCATGGATGACTAACATATTGAGACACAACACCATACCAAAATTGTAACTTTAAGCTTATTTTAAGTTTTCAGTGTAATTATGTGATTGTCAATATGTTAAATAAAGCCTGTGACTTACTATTTTCATATTTTACTTTAAATTTTAAACTCCAATCTGCTCTTACTGCAGTGGACTTTAAAAATCAGTGTTGGAAAAGATGTTTGGTGTTAGGCTTTCAAATGCAAAGATACAACATTCAACTGTAACTTTATATCACGCATTTGTTCTAAGTTTAGTGCAGAAATTCTATAATAACAACAAAAACAAAAAGCAAATAAGACCTCTTCCCTATTGTACACCCTAAACCACCTGGAAAATGAGAGGTAGGAATATTTCGGTATATTCTTTACTTAAAGTAACATCGATACTTGGCATATCACTCTGAAACTAGACACTCATGTTCGAGTGGAAAGGAAATTCAACTTTTTTAATTAAAATAGCCCACAAGCTTCTTCCACCTCCCTCCCTGTTCACTTTATATGGTAAATTACTGAAGTATAACAGCTGGAAAGAGAAATGCATAGGTAGAAGTGCTATACGAATCAAATTAGTGCACTGCATTTGCCACAGGAGAGTCTTACTTTTCTGGTTTTAGGTCCCGGTATATTATTCCAAGACTATGTAGATGGTCTAAAGCAAGCGCTAATTCTGCCAGATAAAATTTAACATCGTCTTCTGTGAACATTACCTGAAAAAGCAAAACAATGTATTTTACACGTAAAATCTGTGAAGTTTACACCAGTACCAACTAAGCAATGGTAACAGTGGTTTTGCAGAATGGTTCTTCATAATACTTGAATTCATTTCTATACAAAACCCTAGAAATTCAAATTTCTTGGTTAGACAAAAACTAGGATTTTAAAATCAATACTATTTCACAGTACATACTTGAAAAAGAACTTCTGAAGCCAATATCGTATTATTCTTTCTGCAAAACTGAGGTTTATTTGCTTCTGATTGTTCACGAGAACAGACACATTGCAGTGGGACTGAAAAATTTTGGGAAACTTTTAAAGAATATGACCACCTCTTTATTGGATGTGACCATTTCATTTTGAGACAACAAATGGACCAAAGAAGTCCAAATGCCTGAATTTCGTCTACAAAGTCAGAGAGACAAGAAAAGCATACACGTCTCATTTTTGAGGATACTGTCTCTAAGTACTATAGGAAAGAAGTGATAGTGATGGTAGAAACCCCAAGATGCAGCCTGAGTTTTAAATGCAGAAAAGGTAGATCAAAGAGTAATCTAAGGAAATAGCCTATGTAAGAGCACAGGTTAGATCTCAGATAGCAATCCCACATTTTCTGTTAGGAAGATAAACTAATCCCTGTTTAGATTCAATGAAATGAACATGCTGTCCCAATTATATTGACAACTGTTGTGATCCACTGACAGAAAACATTATAATTAAGCTTTTCTGAGAATTTAGAAAAATATTAAAAAAAAAAAATCCTGCATGATTTGATTCTACCTCAGTTACTACTCTGAGCCTTTTTTTTTTGTTGTTGTTGTTTTAAGAATTTAAGACTAACATCTTTAGATACAGCATATGGACCTGGGGGAAAAAAAAACCAAAACAAACCCAAAACGGCAATGGGGAACACAGATGAACATTATTTTAAGCAAGAGTTAAGGATGGAGAATACCATACAGTTTCCCCTTACTAGCTTAAACAGAGAAAGTGATAGCAAAGCTTGTAAAAAAGGTTGTTACTGATGTTACTTCTACAAAAGAACCAATATTTAGTACAGGCACATTCAAGAAGGGAAATCTCTATAAGAAACATTTAAAAGCTCAAATAATCAAAGATCCCATGAGGATGATAATACACCCACGCTACATTCTTCAAAAACATTGCATGGAATTCATCTCTCCTAACCTTAAACATCTGCAGTGTAGACATCTAACTCTGAATTAATCAGTTTTCCCTTTGTAGTCAATGGGAAAAAAACAGGAACTTTTAGGCTGCAGTTTATCTGATCTATTTTAAAGTCACATGAATTGATAGGAGGATGACATTAATTGCATCTGGCATGCCCATTTCACCCCATCAGTTATGAACAATTAGCTTAGATTCAGGTACCTATAATGAATATTTCTTATCTAGCCATATTAAATCTTTTAAAATTTGAGTGGCTCAAGATGAAAAAGGTCATCAGCAGGAAAGCGATACAGACTCTTTCTTGGGAATCAAGAAAGAACTATAGATTTTAAGAAAAAAGTATCTCAATTTTAGAGTACTAATAACTTGCTACTTATCTGTGGTAAAACAAACTAAAAGAAGCCGCTTGAAACAGATGGCTTCAGTGAATTAAATGTAATAATTTGTGGTCAGCACAGAAATGATGTTATATCTATACACAAAATGCACTGCATTCTACTCTCCTTTTGATAACCATATAGCTTTGTAGTGGTCACCCAACTGTTGTGGATACTCTGTAGCAAGGGAAAATGGAAGGCAACTACAATTACAAGTTCTGGCCACCAGATATACATTGGATATATTTACACCTCTATCCCACTATACATTTGTTAGAAGTTTTTGCACGAGTGACGCCTTAGCATTTATTTTAGGAGTGATAATCAAATTAATTTGAGGTAATAAAACCTTTCAAACTCATTATTTCACATATCTACACAGAGATATCACCCAGCATGACAAAGGCAAAGCGTTCATGTTTGGAAAATTACTAAAATAAGTGGAACACAATTCTTGCTTTTTTATATTTATAAATAATTTTGTATTCATATGTAAATCATAAAAAAAATAATCTGACACTAAATTCTGGGTATCAAAACCAGACACAAATCAATTAATGTAAATACAACTACTGTATATAAATCTATGCTCTGAGACTCATCTTTAAACATTATAGTAATAGGAGACAAAAATTTTGCAAGGTGTAAAAAGCAGCACAGAAAGACTACTTGTCTAAGCCTTTTGTCAGAAACAATGTAAACTACCAACAGCATTTTCATAAAATTACTATTTTGTGCAAAAAAAACCAAGCAAACAAACAACTTCGCTGGTTAAAAGATACATTCAAAATTTTATTCAATGAAAACTAAATTTAAAAAGTAAACTCTCCTAATATAGGCAATTTATAGTCAAATTTTATCAATAGACAATTTTCAAACTAAGAGTTTACCTCTTTGGATAAACGTGTAAACAAGTCTCCTCCCCTGAGAAAGTCCAAAATAAGATATAGCTTCCCTTCTGTTTGAAAAGCTGAAAGATCAATTAAAAGAATTAAACATCATCTAATTTTACCCATGATCAGAAGAATAACACACCTAATAATTCAACCTTATTTTCATTATCAAAATGAATTATTCTTCTTTCTCCTTTGTGGAAAAAATTATTTAAATGAATTAAGTAATGGTTCCTCCATCATGAATCAAGTAACTCTCATGCCATGTGAAAGCAAAGCAAGTCACCAATGGTATTTCTAAAAAAAAAAAATAAACTATACTTATGTTAGTCAGCATTTCATTCCAGATTTTGGAAGTAAAAAACCTAGATTTAAAAGGGAAAATTAGCAACTAATGCACGTATTCTAAAACCTCTGGAAACTCAGCTTAACAGGGAGAACGTCTACTTTGCAAGTGAGTGACATGTAAAATAGTGAAAGCTACATTATTTAAGCCACATCAGAGAGTGACAGAGATCTGAGGTTTGAACTATAGGAAAAACTGGATCCTAAAAGAAAAACATAAACTGAAAAAAAGGAACAACAGAAACTATTCTCTATCTTTTTTCAGTTTACTTTCTGCATGACATCTTAAGAGTACTGATTTCCTCCCCAACTCCACGTGAATAATTTTTTATGGCTGTCCATACTATTAAAATTAAAAGGCATATTCCCACCAATTTTGATGCAACTGGAAGTAATGTCATTGCATATGTTTTCTATAGAGTAAATAAACCAAAGATAAGAAATAATTTAAAAAAAGTGAATGACATATACAAAAGATAAGAGGTTTTGGAAAAGAATGGCTAGACATAAATAGATAACTGCTTTTTAATAAAGCAAAGGGCTACAAGACTCTCAGTCCTATAAAGATATAACACTGTGCATGGTTAGCCATGTGCTTACTTTACATAAGAATAACTACATAGCAAGTCTTTGCACAATCAGGATTTAGATAGCACAGTAATTTGCTATGATCCTCTGGACCACAAAGGAAATATTAGGTACTATCCTGACAAGCACCTGTTTTTACAACATATGAAATATTCTGCAACTCACCATAATGTAACTTGACAATGAAAGGGTGGTTAACTTCTACTAGGATATCACGTTCCATTTTTGTCCGAACCCGATCTCGAACTACAACAGAACATGAGCAAGATTTAAAAAAATAAAAAAAGAATTTACATTGTGAACCAGTATTTCTCCAACATTTCCCAATGTACTTCACATTGTGTCTCATAGTATTGCAACTGTCTGCAGGTCACTACACAGAAGAGACTTAAGAGAGAATTTATTTCACAGTGCAGAGTTATCTGATAAATGTCTTTATGCATTTCAATTTGCTTCAGCTTCTGCTCTTGGCAAATTATTGGGGAAATAAATTTAATAAAAGCACAAAAGCAGACAACCACCCTTCAGTCTGCCCTATACTTAGTTAATCTTTTAAACAGTAGAGCAAAACTGCCCCAGCTATGTATAGAAAACATAGCCATTGTCTCTACTGTTGAAAAGTAGGGAGAATTAAAGTTACAGCAAAACAAACTCATAAATACAATTATACTATTATAAAGATGCTTATATTGGTTTAACTTATTCAAATAACTTGCACTATTAAGATATTAAGTACCTTCACAATTTGGAAGGGATTTTTTTTTTTTTTTTAATTTCCTTTCTTTATTATGAACTTAAAATAAAAAGGCTATCCACTCAAGGTAGTGTGTACTTCAGACAATCTTTCTGATTTTAAAAAGGTTTAATGAGAGTAAACGTGTGCATGCAAGAGTACATCAGAAGCAGTTACTGCTCAAGCTGCCTGTGCTGTCCCACGGTAGTGGCTCGGAGTGGGACATGTATCTGTTCCTATATAGATTAAACTAACTGAGGACCACGTGCAGATGCCCTGCATACAGGGTTGGCAATCCATGAAGACAGGCAGGGCGGTCAGCTGAGCATGGCACCTGCTTCAGCTGTCCTAGGCAACTCCCCTGCCACTCCAGTCGGTGCCTGGTTCCCATCTGAAGCTCCAAATCCACCAAGACACAGGCAAAATTCAGAATTCCTACAGATGAGAGCTAGCAAAGTTTGCTACGGTGGTTTAAGATGCTGCATTTCTCTTTTCCCTTAGTCGACATTTTGTAACCGCCCCTTTCCCAAATCTTACAACTTCCTGAAGGAAGACCCCCAGAGCAATGAAGTCCAGTTGAAAGTTTAAGTTGCTGGTATTCCTTGTACAGTTAACAAGCCAGAGCTCTCAGATATTAAAACAGAACAAGGCAGGCGGGGGGGAGCAAAAGGGTGTTTTCGAAGTTTAGCCATCTTTTCCCAGAAACATGCACTTACAATAATACAGGTAATTGTGGAATAAAGTTATATAGATACATTTTCATGAATAAACAAAGCTATCAAGTTTCCACCTCCCTGCAGAACAGATTCCTAAAAATGGAAGCACATGAAATAAGTGCTTACCAAACACAGAGCAAACATCACATTTGAATTTTGACCTTTACATCTAAAGTCATGAAAACGTCACAAGATAGTTATGCGATTTCACTGTTCCAAGGGCTCATGTGAATTACAAAATTGAAATTCAGAATATTCTTTTTTTAGGCAGATTCAGTTGAGAAAAAAATTCAAGACTTAAGTGCCTATAGCTATGCAACAGTTACCTGATTAACAAGCCTTATTTCTGAAAAGCTAGAGAAAGTCCAGATTTACAAAATATCAACCAAAAAATGTATAAGGAACTGAGCTCATTTCAGACATTAGTATTAGTCATTAAAAATCTGACTTTTGTGGACTATAGTTTCATATGTGCACTGCTGGAAGTACTGATTTTTCTTAATACGTTTGATGACAGACTCTCTGGCAATTATTTGGCCCTCTTTCTCTCTCTCCCCACCATAAAGGGGCCCTGAAAGATGATACCTTCTATCAGGGTGTATTAATAAACTAGTCTCTGCACTAAACAGAGTTGTATATGTTTATTCTTGGATTTGCTCTAAACAGTAAAAGGTTGGACTGTGTAGTTACATCAACGTGTTCTGGCTAATATAGTTGCATTCCTATGAAAATATTCTCTCTAAATTTGATTTGTGAATCATGCATACCGCTTTTGATTCAGAAGCGGTCTTAATGGGCATTTTTATCTTTAATTTTAGAACACAAAAATAACTTTAACTAAATAGATTTCAAAGAGCTAAATAACCTCAGGCAAATCAGGTAATACGGTATATTATTTTAAATTACAATATTGGATCTCAAAAAATGTTGCAATTATGGAAAAAAGAATTAATTTCAGTTAATTTCATATTAAGATTTCAACAGTAACCTTCATTTGCTTGCTACTCCACTCTTCCTAAAACATGAATTGCAACCAAATGACACTCAAAAGCATCTGAAAATTCAGAGACAAAGTGTTGAAAAGTGCGGCATCCTCCTGCTAGTGTCACCTTTCCGCTCAAGCCTTTTACATCCTTGATTTCTTAGTGCTCACGAGTCTCCTCTTCCAGCCAAAAGTCAAGCTTCCAGTTTCAGTATTTATCAGTCTCTGCCATCCGCAGGCAAAACTAGATCCACAGCTCGGACTGTAATTTTTTTACACATAAGGTTAAACCACAATCAAAAGGTGGTGAAGAGAAGCCCTCAAACGCCTTAAAAAAGCAACTGCTGAATGACCTTTGACTCCAGTTCTGAGTTATTAAGAGGCTGGAGAATGAAAGGCTATTGAGGCTATCAAAGTACCTTAAATGAGTGGAAACAAATTTCAGAAAAATAGGAAGTAAATAATGAGAATAACACGTGCCATAAAACAGAGGAATCACAATATAGGAAACTGTTCAAAAACACACCCTTTGTAACAGTTTTAAGTGAAAGTGATATATAATGAGATTTGTGAGATAGATATTCAACACTACATCTTAAGCAGAAAAAAAATTTAGGTTCAACATTTTAGCAGAAGCTCACAATTCAATGCAAGTTTTTGTTCCCTCCATCATTCTATGCATATTTTCAGATGAAACTGTATGTTAAAATTGCAAATCAATATAATAATCAATGACACAGGCCAAGTATTACAAGTTGCTGGAACTATCCCAAAATTATCATTGCAATTTCAGTGCAGTCATGAGTTAGAAGACCTACAAATAGACAGAAGTCTTAAACAATGGCATAAAGCGACAAATACACATTCTGGTTAAGGAATTAGCATGAAAGATCTATTTCATTTTAATCTACAGTAAAAAAAAAAATTTCTTTTTTCTTACGGAATTCTACAATAAAGAATTGAGATTGTTCAGGTTTGAATTTACTTTGTTACTGATACAATTCAAGACCAAAACCACCCAAGAAACAAAACATTTTAAAACTCATTTTTGCTCAAGTAACTTCGATGATTAACTTAAGATTTTATCAAATATATCCTACATCCAGAACAAGTGCTAAAAGTTTTGGGAAAAGGTACAGTATACTTCTGTTTTAAAGGAAGACTTAAACTCCTGTGCTTAGAACTTTTAGTATAAAACAGCTGATACAATGCACTTTAAAGTATCATGACCTAAATATAAACTGAGCAAAAGGCATTAACTGTATCCTTGGTGATACACAGCAAATGAAAAAAGGAAGGATATTAAGTTTCAAATAACAGCTCAGGAGCAAGCCAGGTGGCAGATGTAACACAATTACTTTATTAAACCATCATCACCTAACAAACTTAGCATGGTAAGGAACCCACTTTCCCCTATAACTATCAATATAGTACTGTTGTTTCCTTAATTCTTCTGGGTTTACAATACAAGACAGTGTATTCTGCTATTTGTTGTTTGATAGAAGAAAGTTCTGAAATGGAATGTGTAGAACAACATGTGAGCAAAGATTAAGTTTTGGTACAATGTTCCTGATTTCTCTTTTTTTTTCTTTTATCTCTGAACAATGCTTACCTTTCAAGGTGGCCTTTTTCAATACCTTCATCGCATAAAGCTGTCGAGCATCTGATCCTGAGATTTTTTTGACAAGAAAGACCTGCATTGAAAATTAAAAAGAATTCTTAAAAGAAAATAAAGTCAAGTCAGATCAATATAGTTTGCGATGAAATTCAAGTAGTCAGTATTATTTCAAGCTTATTATTCCTCCCAATACTATTTTTAGCTTCTTCGACAGTTTTAGATTCTGCAAAGCCAAACAAATATTTCCTTCCAGTTTTTTCTACTATTCCTTCATTTCATAATCTAAAGGTTCATGCAAGACAGTCTGCCAAATTAATTTTGGTTTAACTTAATTGATTTCAGTAAATAAAAGAAAGGATGAATTTGGATTCTCTCAGAACTTGAGACAAATTTGAAACACAAAATTTGCTTTTTAATATTAATATATGTAAATAGTGTTCTTATTAAAATTCATAAGATAGCGTAGCAAAAGTGCTAATAAAATAATTGTCAGATATGAAAATAAATGTGTGTAGAAAAGTTGATCCAGAAAACTATGTGAATCAACGTATAACAAAATAATTTTTTAAGAAGTAACCTATAAAATTATAAGAACCAACCTCTTATGTCACAAAACCATACTTTTTTATGACATGCTTTGGTTGAGTTTCACACGTACCAATAAAGTACAACCAGCCTCAATTAAAGTGTGTTTCATTTCCTTCTTTAGTGTCATGGGATTTCTTGAGTGGGATTTTTTTTTTTTTTAATATCCTTAATACAAAAAGAATTCCAGTAGAGCCAAATTTTAGATTTAGAAATGAAGAAGAAAAAAAAAAATAGACCTGCCACAGGTTTTCTGGTTATTTATGAAAAAGCATAGAAACATCTTGTGGCATATAAGAATGTTAAGCATGTTATATGAAATTAGTTTTATGTTTGCTTTTGTATCCAGTTCCCACTTGTGTTAACATCCCTTTGTGTTATCCAGACATTACCAGAACATCATCAAGAGACATTGTAAAGCATGCAGATTAGTCTTTCTAAACTGAATGGGAAGGAGTGACATCTTCCCAAATTATTAAAAAAAAGGATTATGGGTTTTGTACTAAGAATCCTTTTGCATCCTCTGTGTGCGTATAGATTTGATAGATAAAAAGTAATATAATAGTGATCTGCACAAGATGCAAATAGTATGGAATAAGGGNGAGCTTGATATGGTTTTGTATGTATTTCATTATTTTATTTTTATTATTTTATTATTAATATTTCATTAAAGTAGTTTAGCTCTTTCTAAACTTGTCTCTCTCTCCTGCCTTTCTTCAAAGAGGGGTGGGGGAGAGCATCTGTCATCCGCCTAAGTGGCCAATCTGGCCCAAACCACGACATGCAGAAAGGCTGAAACAACTGAGGACAAGATTGGCATTTTTGCAATACTTTGAGTCAGCTAGACAGTTAATTATTTTTGCATTTTCAAAACCTGCCCCTTCCCAGCAGTTATAGCATTGAATTTGGTAATATCAATAAAATAAAAGAGATTGTTGAAATGATCATTTATTAGCTTGCATTTCCTTGCCCCTGAATGATTTACTTCTGATTTGAAGATTTCCAAATAAGAACTTGGTTACGATTCTGGACGAAATCAAACCCACCTCTGGAATCAGGTTCCTCTGTGAATTCTTACTGTTTTGAGTACAAAATTTTAGTTTCTAAACATCTAGATTTCCAAGCTTAACTGGAACTGCTACTCCAATAATGTGACTTCCTACCACCAATAGAGAATTGGACTGATTATTCTCATTTTCTGCCATATCCAAGATGGATTTGGCATTATATGCTAGAGTTTAACATCATATTCAGAATTGCAACTAAGGCTGAAAATGGATGTAAAGGCTCTGTTGTCTTACATTGTATACTCCATTCTGTTTCAATGATCTGTGTTGCCACCCAAAGTTAATATTTTGCTTCCAAGTTGGATTTGGACAACAAAAAGTATGAATCACGTACATCTAGTGAGATCTCAGTGTGCACAGTACTCACTAAACACCAGAAACATTGAGTCTTTAACACAGCTTCATATAAATATCAAGTTATGTTGCACCTTAACCAAATTACGACAGATAACGCCTAGCATGAACACGACTAGGTTGTATCATATTTACTTCAGTAGCCATTATTGCCTAAAATTTGTTCTTTACAATCACTGTCTGTTACAAAAATAAATTCTGCCTATAGCTTCTGCACTGGTGATAACCTACCACTAGCAAGTCAGCAACTAGGAATACTTATCAAAAAAACCTTTCAACTCTTGCCCCTTCGAACATAGAAGTAGAGTAGTTATAGAAAAATAGCATTCCATTTTAACAGTGAATATCTGATTATTTCATATCAAGCCAATTTTTCTATGGATCTTTGAGATCTACATAGCATACAAACTAGAAAAATATTTACTTCTTTAAAGATATCTGCCACAATTACAGTACCAAGTTAGCACTAATTTAGAAAGCAATTTTCTCTTGTAACATTGCCTTAATGCAAGATTGTGGCTGCTCTAAATATTTCAGTCCTAATATTATTCAATGCTATATTCCTGAACAATTGGGTCCACAAGAGTTTAGTTACCAACCTTTCCAAAGGATCCCTGTCCTAGTACTTTCAGAAGTTCAAACTGTGAAGGGTCTGCTTTCTCATGTCCTTCCTTTACATGGTGAGTTATTGCAATTTCTTTGATATTTCCTTCTTCCTGACAGAGGAAAACAGTGGAATAAGTTTGTGTTAATCGTGCATCTTCCCAAAATGTTTATAAATTCACAATATGTAGAAAAATAGCAGTGCCACAGAATCCAACGAACTACACACTCCCAAATGTAGATAAAAAAACACTGAGCAACACTATTCGCATAATTAAGACACAAAAAGTAGATGATATCTGTTACAAAAGGCAGTATTAGGTCAGTAACTATGTGGCTTAAACTTTTAGGGATGCATCCGAAACCAGGCAATAACTGAGTTGACAATAACAAGTCAGCAATTCCCAAATTTTTGTGCTTAGGCCCACATTGTTTGGTTCATAATCTCCATTCCAGATTCGCAACCTGTTAATGGAAACCAATCTTCTTAAGAATTTAGTACTCTTAAAGCTCACCTTGAGTGCATCAAACAGACCACATCTCTTAGGAAAGCCTTCCTTTTTAGCACTTGAATGAGGACGACTATGCTGCAGCAATATTAATGCTCACCTTTATAAGACAGTGTAAGACTCAAGACATCTCCCCGCAAAGCGGCACACCCTCCACCCTCACTTCAGCAGCAATAAACTCTCCACCTGCCACTGAGAAAATTCTGGTGATGAAAAACAACTCATTGCCTCTCTTCTCAAGGAGAGTCTATTCTACAAAAGCTGCCAGTCTTCAGCATTCCCCCTTCAGTGATAAACTAGTCACCAGAAAGCTCTAAAGGGCACTGAATCTTCTAGTCTTTTCGTGCTCTGCGCTTAAATCAGTATTTTCTGCACAGAATTTTAAAATCCCCTGAAAAACAACACTCCTTGCCACACAAGGAAGGAATTTCAGTACTTATCAGCAACTGTTCAAAAGTAAAAAACTGCATTCTTACGTCACCTGAAGAACTGTCTAGGCATTACACGCAATCCAACCTAAGCAGCACTGACTGCAAGTTAACATACAACACAAATACACTAATGACAATTTCAACTTTCTGTGCATTATCTTCCTATTCCTTCTATGGGCTACAGTGAGTAAAATAAATCTGAGAATATTTTTCCTCTGTTTAATGCGGAAGTCTCAGATCTCTTTCACAGAATTACAGGCTGGTTGAGGTTGGAAGGGACCTCTGGAGATCATCTGATCCAACCTCCCTGCTCAAACAGGGCCACCTACAGCCAGTTGCCCAGGCAGCTTTTGAGTATCTCCAAGGATGGAGACTCCACAGCATCCCTGGGCAAACTGTGCCAGGGCTTGGTCGCCCTCACAGTGAAAAATGCTCAGAGGGAACCTCCCGTGTTTCAGTTTGTACCCACTGCCTCTGGTCCTGTCACTGGGCACTGCTGAGAAGAGCCTGGCTCCATCCTCTTTGCACCCTCCCTTCAGGTTGGTCAAACATTATTCCACCTTTGTGAATCTATGCTGACTAACCCCAATTACGTTTTTGTCCTTCATGTACATGAAAATGGTTTCCAGGACTAGTTGTTTCATCACCTTGCACAGGGATCAAGGTGTAGCTGGCCATCCTGTAGCTCCCTAGGTTCTCCTTCTTGTCCTTTTTGAAGATAGGAGTGACGTTTGCTTTCCTTGAGTCCTCAAGCACTTCTCCCAGTCACCATGATCATTGGAAGATAATCGAGCAGCCTCACAATGACATCTGCCAGGTCTCTCAGCATTCATGTGTGCACCCCATCAGGGCCCACGGACTTATGTACGTCCAGTTTGCTTAAGTATTCCCTGACCTGAACCTTTTCCACCAAGGATATGTCTTCCTTGATCCAGACTTTCCCCTTATCTATATTCACCAAAATGCGCACTAATTAGTTTTAGTGATGGGGGAGTAGAGGCAGCATTGTAAAGCTGTGCTTCTGCAGTACTAATTTATCTATTTTTCAAATATTCAGCAAAATTTATGTACATGAATTATTGCTGAAAGTATCCATTTGTACTTGGTCATTTCAGTGTCGTCTATACATGCACAGTAACTGCCCATAAACATCTCTGTGCTCAAGCACATGCTTCTCCTAGATCAACATTTCTCTTTCAAAAGATTCTTTTTTTAAAATATTCCAACCAAAACTGGAAACAAACTGGACATAACAAAATCTGACTATGTATGTGTGAGAGTGTGTACATATATAAAAAACCCAACGTACACTTTGAAGTAATGCATAGAACATCCTGACAACTTTTAAAATCAGAAAGTAAAAGATACATTTACATTTTAATGTAAAGAACTTGGATTTGTCTTGAGTGTTCTAAAATTAAGATGACCAATAAGGATAGGTGCCAGTTTTCATTGTAAGACAGCCAAAATTTTGCATGCGTTTGCATGTATGCATGCTGTGTAATACTCCTAATAAACCTAAACTGCTTTTTCCTTTCAAGAGAAAATGCTACCCTTGTTGACTCAAGGCTGAATCTTTTCAGAGTTTGAAAGAAACATTGATTCCTTCTATTTGTCAAAGGAACTATTTGCTGGTGGACATTTGTATTTTCATCTTTTAAATTAGTATATGATCCGTTGGATTACATATACTTAAACCACCCACTGCAATCTTAGAGAATCCCAGGGGAGGAATAGCACAGTAGAACAGATTGCCGAGTACACATTACTTCGGATGCTTTGATACATTTCTGCTTAACTATTTTATCTATTAGCTCCCTGGTAATCTTGGGAAAGTAAAAAAACGTGTGAAACACAACTTCCTCAAATCTTTCTGTTATCTACCCAGATTCAGGAACACAAAGTGATCAGGCTGACACACTGCTTTAGAACCATTACAAAATGTAACAAAACCAAGAAATTAGAAGATACGAACTTGTTCTCTATACACAAACAAAAATTAATTTTTAATGCAATGCAATCATTATGCAACCAACTTCCCAGTGGTTATTTTGGGCACTCTCTTAAAAAAAAAAAAACCAAACCCAAACCATCACTTCACATTCCTGATACCAAGAGAATATTCCCAGTCTTCAGTTTCTCCGGGTTCAGATACTCTTCAGTCCTTATAAGGCAGACCTAATACAACTCTGTTTTAAACGAAATGGAACTCAGATCATGTCCTGCTTTAGTAACTTGTCCATAACACATGTTTAGGAGCAAGATTTATGATGAACAGTTACCCACAAATTTGTAGTTTCCTTTTCTGACATAATTGCTGAACCTGTTATTTTAACCCAAACAGTATTTTGCAAATGCAGTTAAAAATATAAAAGCTAAGCCTTTTATAGAAATGTAAATTATATGCAGAAGTACACAACCCTCACTGTACCCACTATCTACCTGAATTAAAATACAAACCTTTCACACTGTAAAAACAGATCTCTTTCTCAGCCAACTGCACTAATTACGGTAGTTGATAGATGCCATCTTACAGGAAGCTGGAAGAGAAGTCTGGTACTGAATTTGTCTTAAGCTCCACCTCTGATCATTCCCTGATATCTAGAAAAAAATTTGTCCCATGTGATTAATTTAAATTAAATGAGATGATGTACAGAGTGCTGAAAGACTCTGGTCCTCCTCTCCTTTCTTTCATTCCCTGACAACTGTCACACTATTACAGACACTCACTCACGAGTGATCTGGCCATTGCAATGGTGGGATTTTCTTTCCAGTTATAACTACAGCCTACTGTCTATATTTTATTTCTGTTATTTATAAGCTTGTAAAGCTCCCTTTTCTCAACCCTTCTGCCGCAGCAATGTCCAAACAGAAGTCCCAAGACATAAATTTATTTTTCTAGCCACACAGCTCTCTTAAGGCCTTCTTCACGCTAGAAAGTAAAACTGTCACAGAAAGCCACATTAAAAAAAAAAAAAAATACTGTGTTAGTCAACTTGAAGTGGTTGCTACTGGCTTCTGTTATCGTGAAACTAAATATAGAATACAAGGAAACAAACAGAAGGTAACATTACTGTGACTTTCCTTAACATTTCCTTAACAGTATAATAGTGTTAAATCAACACTGGCCTAGAAGGGAAGTAAGTGACAAACAAGTTTGGGTATGAATTTAAAACACCACTATTTCAGAATAACTTCCTGTATTGGTAGAGTTTGCAAGTCAGAACTATTCTGGTCACTAAGTATCTCAGTATAAGTAAGCTCTTAGTAATGTACCTCACAATATATGTCTATGTGCAGAATTGCATACATACATAGGAAAGAACACTGAATGGACTATATTCCACAGGCAAATCAAATTTGAAAGATGAAAGCTAAAAAAGAAAAAAAAAAAAAAAAAAAAAAAAAAAGAGGTATTCAGCAGCACCAAGGGTGACTCATTGTTCTTTTTAGAAATCAGCTGCAAATTAGAATAGGAAACATGCTTGTCAGGAAAGGAGGAGAAAAAAAAAAAAAAAGAAGATAGGCAAACAGTGAAAAACTATTTAACCATTATTAGACTATAAAAATAATAGCCTAATCATGTCGCTGGGAAAAAAGATCCATATTTTAGGTACTTAATGAACACAAAATACTCACTTGTGTTCTAGTAATTCAATTTATGTGAATTTCTTTTACGTTCACCTTTTAATTCAAGACTAAATTACTCTGCTGTAACATAAAATACTTGTATTTGTTTCTGAGATCTTATTACAGGAACAACTATTAGATAACGTATTAAAAGGAAACTGGACTTCAAACCTAAAGGAAGTAGAAGCAGAAGAGCCTTGCTAGCTAAGTATTTCTCAGTAGTAACGAAAAAGCCCAGAAAAGCAAGAGAAAAATCTGAGTTTATCTATACATAGAATCTTCTGTAATTTAACCTTCAGGTTTCTGAATTTTCAGTAGGAGATCTGAAAACAGTTCTGTGCGTAAAGAAGTGGCCTATGCAGAGCTGGACAGCATAACACACTGCTTGCTTTACACAGATGAGTTTATCTGCAGACCTTTTTCTGAGCAGTATGTTCTAGGGACAACTGAAATGCTGGTCTAGGGCTAGTGATGTGGGCTCTGAACTGCTAGCAGAGCTGCCAATATCATCCACAAAACCACTCCTATTGTTCTCACAGGCTTTTAATTTCCACTTCTTTTACTACTCTTAATAATACCAATCTTTTTACAGAGTGATTTTATTTTCTAATCATGAATACAGCCGCAAAAAGAGTACATAGCCCTTTTACCTCTGACTTCCAACTCCTGAAGACAATGCGACAGTGGTATGAAAGGAAAAACAAGTAAAAGACATCCATGACAGAATTCTGGAGTCTGAGCTTAAACCATCTGTAGACACTTTAAGAGAGGGTTGACAGACATGCACTTAGAACAACTAAGTAATGTGAGTGCCATATGAGATATATCCTTATGACACAACCCAAATCTGATAAATTCGGAAAATATAATAAATGCTCATTAGAATTTAAATAGCACCTCAAAAAATAGAAATATTCTTAGTCCAAAAATTTTATATAAGGACAGAGAAACAACCAACTAAAGATGAAAATAATTTAAAAAAAATATTTAAATGTATGCTCTGACACAGACAAAATAATCCACAATATAAAAGCTCTGAATCATCTACATAGATGGCACAGGATCAGATTTATGCTCGTTCTTGTATCAGGGAGAGGAAGGCTATCTGAAATAAGGAACATTAGTGCATCGAAACACCATAGGGGTTCTGCTGCACCTAAAATTCTCAGTTTCAGGTTCTTGAATAAATGCATAAGCACAGTGTGAACATGCACAATGACAAGTGCTTGACAAAGAAATTCCAAAACACTGGGACAGAAATGGGAAATTCAGCAAGAAAGTTAACTTGCTCTCAAACATGTGTAAGAATTAGATGTGAATTAACTTAAACAGAACGTCAAAGAATAAGCTAGTATGTCACATAAGGAATGCTTACTTAGGAAAGGTATCCTCAGAAGACAGATTCCTCCTTTTCTGGGTACTCAAAATTATGTGAATATGAGTAGAAATATTTTAAACACTTAACTCTTATGATAGTATATTTTAGTTAAAAGTTACTAAAGGAGCAATTAGTTCGTCAACTTCACAATAAGTGACAGATCTGAGTATACACTCTTCAATATACTGAAAGTGCAAGTTAAAATTATGGTATGTATAGATTACACTAAAGGGAAAAAGCAGCAGCTATCTAAAAAATGTAAAGTTTTACAGCAATAATAATAATGGAATCGTATATTTAAATT
The DNA here is from genome assembly GCA_013397275.1 of Burhinus bistriatus. Taxonomy (NCBI): domain Eukaryota; kingdom Metazoa; phylum Chordata; class Aves; order Charadriiformes; family Burhinidae; genus Burhinus; species Burhinus bistriatus. The sequence goes on from VYXH01001139.1 coordinate 278,044, forward strand.
GTTTCTACACATAGGTGACATTTAATGGATATAAAGTCAGGAAATGACATAAAATTGGAAAGGTAAAAAAAAAAATACAGGGAAACATTTACAGCTTAAGACATCCAAAGCATTCAGGTCAAAGAGAATGTGACTCAAAGTAAACTAGACCCATCCTGAACAGAAAGACTGACTGCATTATCTCTGCTGTCAGCTTCAGTGAAATTAAATTGAAATCAGATGAAATACAGAAAGTTAACCAAAACTAAGATATCCAAAGGTATGATCTCTAACAAAGATATGCATGCACAACAAGATTGGAGGTTGGGTGGGAGGTTTTATTTGATTGTAACAGCGTGGGTTTTTAAAAAATATATTTGTGGTCAACTATGCACAGAATAACAACAACTGGCAATTTATTTTTTTATAATATCAAGGGCAAAGATAAGTACGTGCAGTACATGCTGTGAGTACCTATACATTAAGGCTTTTTGACAGAACATTTCAATTTTTTTTTAACATGCTAAAACACTTCAAAAGGATTGGCATTACATTTTTGATGACTCTGATGCCTGTTAGTGTGGAAAACGGGTGTTCTTAAGTGATGACAAGAAAAGGGAGTAACGGTAGTTAAAGGCTAAACAAAATAAATGGCTCCTTCACCATACCTGAATTTCATCAGGAAGTTTCCAAAAAATTCAGAAACAGATTTCTGAGAAAATTTTTTTTTACAAAACAGTTCATATATGGATTTAGAGAACCCCAGAAGTTCTTACTGCGTGAGGTATGTGATGAATAACTGTATCCTATCTTGAGTCCTTTGCATCAGGAAGGGGATATTACAGATAACACACAACATCCGTATTCCATTAATAAAAGGGACAGAAGCCATTGCAAAACAAGGTGTCATGTTCTCTTTCCCACAAAATGAATACTACCTAGATGTAGGTGAAAATCTCCTCAGAAGTGCAGTGAATTTCAGCTGGCAGACGACTAAGCACTGATCAAAGAACCTTCCCTCTGCACACTTGCTGGCTACATGAAATATATCAAAAAATACAACTCCAAACCTGTTAACAACGAAATAAAAGCTTTCACAGTGAGAGAAGTAAAAGGCCACATACCAACCCCTTCTGCATCTAACAGAGATGGAAGTTATGAAGTAACTGACATAAAAGGAGCAAGGATAAAACATTAACCCTCACGCTCATTTTAAACAAAACAAAACCTCTGAATTTTACAACACACCTTTAGCTGTTAATTCTGTACTGCTCTTAACAGAGTTAAGAAGGTACAATCAGAAGCATCTTCCATGTATAGTTATTTACAGACTAAGTTATGACTTAATTTGCCCCTTAAGATAAGTAAGGGTTTGTTCAGATTTTTTGCTGTGAAGCGACATTCCAGCTCCTGATCTTGTAAGGTCTTCTCTGAATCATTTTTTGTTTTTAATACTTGATTTTTAATGTTATTTTGGAAGCTCTTGCATCCCTGCTATACGCAGCAACAATGGACTGATTTTATGCCGCATATAGAGCGACAGCCCTATACTACTCCTAGCCACAACCTTCCTGCCTCGACCTGCAGAGACTGCAGTTGCCAAGGCACCGACCACGAGGCTGCGTTCAGCTGAGCGTTCAGTGGTATCACAAGTCCATTCAGAGTCACTGCCTGCCAAAGGAAAGTCACTCCTCCAAATTGTGCAAGATTATTTCTTCCTAATACACAAGTTAGCATTTAAGTGTGCCAATATTGGTATTTTTAACAGTGCTTCTAAATAGACACTGTTAGTACATTAAGAAATCTTGGTGGGATCCCACAAGAAACTCTTCCAGGAACTGTTTTGTGAATATTTTCCATTTAAAATAACACTTTAAAATGCATTAAAATCCATTTTATTTATCTTGTATAGTGATAATGTACATATGAGAAACAGCCAGAATCACCATTAGGAAAGTTCACAATTCTACAATTTCCCCTTCTATACAGTCAAGAACCAGAATGAGAGGAAAGTGGAAGGTGTCCCTGCCCATGGCAGGGGGGTTGGAACTAGAAGACCTTTAACTCCATTCCAACTTTGAACCATTCTATGATTCCATGAAAAGAAAAAAAAAAAGAAATCCTGCTAGTTTTAGTCACAACTAAGTCAGATCTATATTGCCAGTATTAGTGAACACTCCCCTCAAACATTAGCCACCTTTCAAGATAAGACAACAGCCCTAGAGTAAGTTTTAGAATTATTTCTGAAATAAAGATACAAATATTTCAACAGTATTAAAGTGCAACCCTTTTTCTGTAAGACAGGTAATAGTAATTTCTATCAGTGTAAAGGACAGTTCATAGTGTACTTTCCTGTAATACTGTTCAGCTGCACTTAATGAATTTTAACTTACCTGACAAACTCACTGCTGTATCAGTTTATATTATTGACCATACAATTTTCAAAAAAGCAAATCCAATGAATAAAAAGCTAATTGCAATCTTCTTTTCCACTTGAAAGTTAAGCAGCAGCAAAAATACTGCTTTTATCAGTTTTCATTTGTTAGTATTAGGTATGTAGCTACATAGATTTTTCCATTTTCGTTACAGAAGTAGCAGCTTTGTTTTCACCCCTCTCAATCTCTTCTTCAGGAATGTTTTGCTTCCTCTAGACAAATGCATGTTCCTGAGGCACATGTACATTCAGTACAAGTGAAGATAAGGCTGAAAACAGAAAAATTGATTCCCCAGCAAGTTACTTAACACTGCTCCAACCACAATTGCAAGTTTCCTTTTACTACTTTGTTAGCCTTCATTGTACTTATCAGAGCTCAGTTGGACGTTGCTGCATTTGGCAAAATATTTTTTCTGTCACAGGTAGAATAATGGTGATTCGTGTAATCAAATAGAAACCATTTCTGAAATATTGACTATGATATTAAACCTTGGTGCTGAAGTTACATAAAGCAGTTATGTCCTGTAAGGACAGTAAGGTTATTGGATATCAAGTGATTTTAAAAGGATGACTCAATGTTGGCACAGCTCCCCAGCTCATATACATAATTTCCTTTTCCTCCCCTCCCTTGAGTCAGGAAGTCTCCTAGATGCATTTTTACTTTCTCAACTTGTTATGAACATAAGACGAATTTTCAGTATTACCTGAAGAAATAAAACCCATATGAGCTGTGCTGTTTGAAGTAAGAGAGAGCCAACAAACTGAAAACCAATTACTTTTACCTTTTACATTAGGGCTTATGGAAGTCTTTATTAAGTTAAAACCAGGAATTAAAAATGTGAGGAGTGCACCAATCTAGGTAGGTTTAAAAATCTCAAACACATTCTATATATACTCTATACTCATTATATTCCTATCTTTAAATTCAAAACTGCCTTTAAAAAAAATAAATTCAATGTCCAACGTGCATTTCACGATCTCCCATTACTTCAGTAAGCAATGTTAGTGAGCTAAATCATGGAATAAAAAACATGCTTATATTTGTGACTAATATTCAGTTTGAGTCACTTAATAGAACTAATGATTACTTAAATGCCTGTACACAAACAACCGTTCTAAAAACCTGATTAAAAATGCTGCTTCTGAAGGAGCAATTATTCTAATACAACAAAAAGCAAAGCACTGCCATGCATAAAATTAAGTCAAGCTGACTTAAGGATATTCTGTGTACGTTGTCTGTTTTACACCAGTACCAAAGAAAAGCATGAATAGAGCAGAAGTTAGCTCTAATTAACATGGATGGACATTTGAAGTCAGAAATACAGGTTTTCAGAATTTATGTTTTTGCTTCTTTTTGAAAGATGGAAAAACAGACTTTCAACTGACATCAAATTACCTGTGGCAGATGGCATCTATTGTTTTACCTGAGACAAAATATGATTTCCTAAAAGCAAACTCTCTTTGCAAATATTTAGTTTCAGGGTTGTGTTGTGTTTTTTTTTGTTTTTTTTTTTTTAATTATTTTATTCTTAAATTGTTTAGTCTTTAAGAGAAAAACAACGCATAGATATAATAAAAGAAAAATCACTGTATTTACGTATTTATTCCTTATTCTCTACACATTCTACTCTCTTCCATTCCTGGCTTTCTGCTACAACAGTTTTGAGATATAGACGGATGTCCATGTCCACATTTGTTCCAGGTAGCCAACTCATATAATGAAGACTACAGACCTGGTTACTGAGTCCAAACTCCTCCCACTCTTTTGGCGTTATAGAGTAAGCAAGATAGGAGTTTGAAGAATGAGTCCTGTCGCAGAGCAGCAAGTCGAAGGATAGATGAGGCCTTTGGATAAACATGACTGGCCAGGCTGGGAGGGTAATTCTGAAGATGCCTTTCCTCCTCTCAGAATGATAACACAAAGGCCAGGACAGAAGTAAGACTCTACTCCTTCCTTCCCAAAGGCACTGTGACCACTAGTTTGCTTAGCAGGTAAAGCTGAGGAATTCCTGTAAGCATTTAAAATACTCAATGTTGGTCACCAAAAGCAGTTTTGTAATGCAATTCTTTTGATCAAACACCACGAAATTCTCTCATGAATTAGACTGTGCATGGCAGCATTGGAAAAAAAAAATACTCACTGGGTGGAACTTTCATTTCCCAGTAACTGGTAAAAGTTTTTTTCCTACTTTGTAAGCACTAATATTTCAGAGCGTTGCAATTAAAAAAAATTTTCAAAAAGTTAAAAAAAAAATCAATTATTTTAAGAAAATCCACGAGCATATTCAGCACTCATCTATGAAAGACATGATTCCTGTTTTATTGAGATACTATTCTAAACATACTCTAAAATTTATATGGGCTGAAAACCCTTAGTTTGGTATGTACTGTCTAGCATTTTAAAATCAACAGAATGTTAAAGACAATATAATCAAGCTGCCGTAAGTAGATCAAATAATGTCTTTTTTTTTTTTTTTGTTCAGTGAATTCTAAGAAATACCTTTCATATTGCCTGTGGAAAAGAACTATAATTCAGGACTAGGAGTTGATAAACATTTATTTTACAAGGTTTACATTAAAAAAACCCCTTATATAATGCAGCCTATGTTCTATTGTTTTACGTGCATGTCTTGTTTTAGTGCTTTAGTTATGGCAAGCAAATTTGATTTCATTTTCTAACACATACTGCAAAGTTTAAACCAGTACATAGGCTAGTAGGTATTAAATTACTACCCCTCTTATTTACAAGTTAGTAAACCTGCTTCACTTAAGATGTTAAGACAGCACATAAGAAGGTTTGTCTGTTTGGTTTTTTCACTGAAAAGTATTTGCACATTTACAGGAGGAGAAACATGAAAAGTGATTTCAGTTTCAAGGACAAAATGCTCTATCACATTGCATATTTACATGTATTGTTACTTAGTTTGGAAACAGTGCTCAGGATAATAGTTCTCCACTAGAGATTTTTCTCAACTTAAAAAAACCCTTTTATGTTTAAATATGTGCCCAACAATACAAATTATACAAATCATATGTCTGCTATGACTAATTTATCATTTAAATGTTGAAATAAACATAACATTAACTGTAACGCAAGCAAAAGTGTTACTATTCTTAATACCTTTTCAGAAGTAAATTTAATATATTAATAAGCCTGAGTTATTTTAACTGTCACTCCACACATAACCATATTTTACAGATTAAAGTACTACACGAAAATAATTATTTAACTAAAAACCTAGGTATTAATTTTAAAAATAAAAATATTTTAAATAAAACTAGACTCTCAGTGAGAAAACTTAACATACAGCTAAGCTCATACATTTCTGGAGGGAAAAAAAAGTAAGTTTTACAGTATTTACATACAGGTAAAAATTTTCCAGTAAGACTAAATTATCAACAGGTACCTTCGAAACTTCTACAATACATGAGCACACCACAAACTTTTTTCTTTTAAAAAGAAAACACAAAAAGCTTTATATACAAACAGCACTTATCCCAAAGCAGTGAAAGACTAAAATTGCTTTGAAATTAGAAGTTTAATTATAATAAAATTTCCCCGTTTCCCCCTTATTCTTTTAAATAAGAAACTAAGCTCACCCGAATAGAACGAACACGTAGAGCGAGAAACTTAAACATGACTAAGAAACCATGATGTTTAGATTTTCTGACTGAGCGATCATAAGTCTAGCAGGGAAGACCAACCCTGGTGTTTTTGCTGTGACCAGCTGTTCCGGCAATTAGAAAATTTCCTGTCAGGCAAGTCAAACACAGTTGGGGGTGGGGAGAGAGAAGGAGGGGGAAAAAGGAAAAGGAAAAATCCCCCAACATTGATTTATCTTTTTTTTCATTCCCCCTCCCTGCCCCATGGTAAAGAAAAACTGGGCAGCAGTGGTACTCATGTTGCTGATGCTGTAGAGATCAGCACAGGAAACTCGAACAGATTGCCTGATACCAACATGCTGTTGCAGATGTTATTTATTCCTGGTTCCCAGAACAGAACAAAAAAGATCAACATCTATTTCAGAAATCATGCTAGTATGCAACATTTCACTAGTTAAGCAGAACAGTAACTATTTTAAGACCTACATGTGATAATTATGTTTTTATGAATTTTAACTTAATTTTACAAAATATTTTAAGCTATCATATATCACTGCTTTTTAGACTTCAATGCAGAGAATGCAGTATGCTTATGCTTAATGACTATTTTTATTTACTAGAGTTGTTAGAGGACCAAACGGACTTTGCGCGCAGCCCTTTGAAATCCTGCACATAGAAAATGCTACACAGATGTTATAGAGGTTAGGCCAAGACAGACTGCAAAAATCACTTGAATTGGACCAGCCAGCTCGAATGTCTGACTTATGCACCAATATTATATTGCTCTGTAGAGAGTGAAAAATTTTTTAAAGTAATAAAAATACCTAAGCTTTCTTTCAATATTTAAAAAAACCTTCAAACATTTCTAAGAATTTGAATTCAATCTAATTACTTCAAACAGCTGGAGATGAAGTTTTAAATTTGATCTCTCTCTAGATTCAGTACAGAAGTTATTGTTCTGAATATCGACAGTACCTTTAGCTTTTTTGATATTTATTAAAAACACTGAATTACACAGCACATGCTCCACTGGAATATGAAGCAGGACTGCTTTTTCTTCAACCAATAAAGGCAAGCACCAACATTTAGTCAAAGGCATATACAGTACTCAGCTATAAACAGATCCAGGTGATTCCATTTAGTGACTCCGTACCAAAGGAAACATACAGCAAAGTACTGTACTTCTTCCTGCACAAGACATTAAAACAAACCCTTCAAACTCCCTCCATTGATTGCGTTCTAACAAATACCTGGATTACTGCAATTTTTTTTAGATTTTAATTCCTCTTCAGAAGACAAAGCCAGTAATTTCTTTATTTTAAGTGACAGAACATGTTGCTTCTATCTCTATACTATATCCTGGCTGTCTAGAGTATCCGTTTCTAACTTTGCCTTTAAAACCTGGATTATATGTCTCTCCAGCACGAGTGAAGACCCTCTTGCCCAAATGCAGAGATGAAATAAAGACCCCTCATTCCTGGCTTTATCAGGACCCCACAAGCAAAAATGTGCCTTTTTAATGTCCTCTTCTGCTCCACTATGTCTTTATTTATGTCATCCACAGGGATGGATCTTTCAAATTCTATGTACTGAATATATACAATTATTATAGATTACACAGGCATTCAGTAACTACCACTACACCTTGAGTCCTCAATTACAACCTACTCTTTAGAGTCCAGTGTGTTACAGCCTTTTTGGAAGAAACAGCCTCTATCTATTACAACAGCAGTAACACAGCATGAAAAATGATTCAATGTTTGTTGCGGGATAAACAAAGCTTCTTGAATGCAAGGAGCTTACTGCAACACAAGGATTTCAAGCATTTCATAAGTGGTACAAAAATTACTTGAAGCTTTCCTCTCTTCAATTGTTTTAAACTTCTAGTTACTTCCTCCTCAAAACTGAAATAACTCAAGAATTACCATTTAACACCAATACAGTTGTTTACACTTTGAAGACTTAAAAAAATTTTAAATAAGTAAATGGGAGACCATTCAAGCTCTCTGCCTTACCTTGTCAAGAACACGTATGAATGCACTTGAAACAGTCATCAGGAATCTCCAAATCACTAAATTTAGCTCTCCTTGCTATCATAGAGTTTAAAGCAGAAACGGAGAGTAAGTGGTAAGACCTCCACTAACTATAACATTCTTTTAAGCTGAAAAAACACTGTGGGTAAATAACCATGTTCTTCTCTTTTTCTTGTAAGGGTATGAGCGAATTCTGCTGCAGATAAGCTATATCTGCTAAAGGGTGACAGGAATAAGGCATTTCAACTGCAGCATTCGTACAATTACTGACTATTGCTCTCCCAAACCTTTTATGTGACCTCCCAGTGGAGTACAAAGCACAGTGCTCAGGGGTCAGTGGGGTTACTTCACAACAATAGTTCGCCTATAACTGGCATGGGTCTGCAGCAGGTGGAAGAAATTTCTTGTGTTCTGGGAAAATAAAGCCTGCAGAGTTCCCAAAGAGCACTACCAGCCAACCAGAAACATTAAGATATATGCTACATAATTCATTTTGAGAATCTCTGAGAAGAGAGCTTGCCCTTTTAAATATTCCTTCGTATGAGAAGGAGACAGGTTAGAGGGCAGCGGTCCCCAACAGGGAAGTCTGTGATAACGAGGACAAATTGCTCCAGCAAATTGCTCCCCTTAGCTTGAAGTCTTTGAGAAGGATTTGTATTGTACATGTTTATCACAAAACACAACTGTCTCCAAAACAAAAGGAATTTACTATGCTTATCACTGACAGTTCTGTCAATTGCAGAACTCCACTTGCACAATGCATTTTGTCCTCCCGTACAGAAATACAAAGTGAGTTCATGTCTCATCTTCCCCTCCTCTTCTTTTAAATTGGGTGCTCTGAATTTACAAAAATGAAAAGAAAGTGCGATGATGCTTGCCGTCCAGAAATTGAAGAGAATGGGGCTCACAGCCTCCACACAGAGCAGGAGAACTGAAAGATCCTGGAGGAACTCTCAAAGCGGTACAGAACACGTGGGAATCTAAGTTTCACTGAATAAAACATGCGCGCCACGGTGGGATGCTCACTTTTACACATAACCAGAAAAAGCTGAAGCATTTCATCTCAGTGGAGTCCATTAGGTAGACTGACAATCTTCCTGTACCAGCAGTCTGAGAAGTGTAATAATGCAAATTAAGTCTTTATGCTGCTAGACAAGCAAGGCTCTGTAGTACGGATTGCCTTCAATTATCTGGAAAAACCGAAGATGGAGTACACATAAGGAATGAAAAGCCCTCATCTGATGAGGGTCAACAGTTGAGGAACAGAGAGCTACTTTTTGGAGTTTTCAGAAGCCGAATAATATACTTCTCTTCATAATAAATATGTTTGTATAGCCAAAGCAGCAATATTCTATTAATCAGGGGGCGTGGCAGTTTCCATCTGCTAGTTTACAGGCTTTTCAGGGCTACCATCTGTTTTCTCTTCATGTAACAAGTAAGCAGCTCGACTTCTAATGTTGCTCACACTCTCAAATTATTCAATTTTCTGACCAAGATCCAGAAAGCATGCTGCACCTAAGATACTAAGTGCAAAATAAGCCACTCGGAAAATCCATTAGAAGATATAAATGGAAGAGTTTCGCTGTAACCTTTCTTCAACATCTGATGACATCTGGGGGGAAACAAATATTCCAGGGTTTGCCTTCTTTATATGGGTTTGATATCTAACAGTTAACATCTTGGACTAAAAGCTTTGCACTATCTACAAGGACACTGTAACTTCTTACACAAGTCCCACTAAGTCCATTCTTACACAGGTAAGATGCACGCACTTCACTCTAGGATTCTACCAAAAGTCATCCGAGCTGCAGCATGGCACAGTGCTCTGGAAGATAATGAACTTCCAATTTCATTACATTAGAGGGAAAAAAGGTATTCTGCCTTTTAGAAAGGAAACTCTGGGCATGAAGAAAGGAATAACTGGATTGAAGTTTTACATACATAAATGGTTTGCTTGGGAAACATAGTTCTTCAAGAATCAAGTTATTTGATTGCAAGATAGAATTAAATACATGTGTACATATATTTAAATATATTTAGTAAAATATATTAGAAGGAATGTAAGAATTATGGATCACCTTAAACTCTGAGTTCAGTATTTGTAACCCAGACTGTTTCCTTCACTGCATCACACAGTGGACAGTTTCATTATATGGCCAGGTTATCATGTGGCTTTAACAGAAACCACAACGGGCTTCATAACAAGGAACATGGTGTTATACTGAATTATGTAATATTACGGTTTCAAACAATTGCATTGCTATGGCTGTAAAGAAAGCTTCCTCAGTTTGATTTCCATATGAACAGGCAATAATTATACATTGAAGAACGTGTAAGTAATGTGAAAGAATAACTTGACTGTATACCTCATCTCTCAGTAAAACTACAAAAATATTAACTTGTCACTGTTCTACCGCTGAGAAGCTATTCAAGTAGCTGTTTCAGCTAAAATTATCAGCCTGTAAAAAATGAGAAATCCCCAAAGTCAGTAGTCTATGAATGCTTGTGAACCCAAACATTTCTGTAATATTTAAGAAATTCTAGCTATGTCTTACAACCTCTATCACAGAGCCAAGAATTTACATCAAAATACTGACAAAAATATACACATAGAAAATGGAAATGTAAAGGTTATGCCAGCAAAAGGAAAACAAACCTATCAAAATGATCAAAAATATGTTCGTGGTCATGTTAATACACATGATTTTTCTTGTAATTGGAAACTGTTACTGAGCACCCGAACAGCAATATCCAACAGAAGTTTGGAGCAGTCCTGAAACAGTGCTTCAACCTGCCAAAATGCAAAGTTTTTGAAACTAGGAGTTCTTACTAATACAATGCTATAATGTTAAAAATTGAGGTGAAACTGAAAATCAGTTAAAGCCTCTCTCAAATGTTTCATAGAATCATAGAATCATTTAGGTTGGAAAAGAACTTTTAAGATCGAGTCCAACCATAAACCAGGCACTGCCAAGTCCACCAGTAAACCATGTTCCTAAGCACCACATCCACATGTCTTTTAAATACCTCCAGGAATGGTTTTAAAATCTAAACATTTGTCAGTTTAATTATGCACAACAACAAACAAGATTACCCCAGATTACTCCGGTTTTAGTATTATTGCCTGAGTGATGGGGGGCTGTTTTGCCCGTGACTGTAATTGATGAGCGATCTCCCAGTCTCCTTATCTTGACACACCCCCCCACCCCTCCAGCTGACCAGCGTTTTATAGATTCATGATAAATTGTACAGTATACCTGCATGTATAGTATAGAATCTCAATAACTGACTGATGAAGTTCAGTACTTTGACAAAGAAACTATATTGCCCACATGCTTCAAATTGTTTTTCTAAGGTATCATAAAGCCTTTTCTAAGATCACATTTTCCTTATAAGCTCTTCTATTAAAACACTGATTGGCAAGGCAAAGGTCATAATTTATATCTCTCCTGACTGCAAACAGTGCTTTATTTAAATTCTATTACAGAAAAAGAAATGAAAAAGACGTTTTTAACTACTGACTTTTCTTTGCAAGTATTTCTTACACTACCTTTTGACTACCCACTGACTACAGTCTTAGTTATCTTAGTTACATATTTTTAGTAGGAGGATGACAGCTACTGAGATTTAGTTTTTCATCATCCAGATCAGCATCTTTTAATATACTGCTTTAAGCTTTAGTTCTATTTAATTCTGTGCATGGTTTAATTCTGCTTATTTAAAAGTAGCGTTTTGTTTAAAGTTTTACCAAAGCATACAAGAAGTGTAATATTACCCAACCACCTCCATCGGAGAGAGGGTTTACTTTTTCACCCCAGTTGTTTGAGCCTGGATAGGTTCCACTCCTGCCTGTACTGAAAATAGTACTCTTCAAGTCCTTGCAGATTACTAAAAAGAAATATAAGTGAGTTTTTCTGCAACTTAAAGTATTAGTGAAAACAACTTTCCACAAATGCTTGGAACCTAATATTTTTGTATGTTTAATAATTATACTTAAGCTAGTAGAGTGCAATGGTAATATATCAGTTGTAGTAAGTGTTTTAACAGCTAAATTGAATCCAGATAACAGAACGGAACAAAGAACACACCTGATATGCTCTTCACATATATACAAAAAGGGAAGCTATCTGCTGGACCAGCTGTAGCTTTCTGGTTAGCTTTAGCTAGTAGAAAAGCATGCACCATGATTGTAAAAGCTCAAAACTATTAATTTTCTCAGTTAATTTACTCAGTCTGTGGACACAGAGATGCAGAAAGCAATGGTAGACAGCACAAGAGTGAGAAAGGTAGCAAATAAAAGGCTTTAAATAGCTTCCCCTCTTTCAGTAATGTTCACTTAAGCTTTCACATTAGGTCAAGCTTCAGCCAGTTTTCACTTGTTCTTACATTTATTTCCTGCTGGACTCAGATAATTTATGAGATATATCAGATAAGAAATGTTGACAGCAAGCTATAAAGCCAGACGTAACCAGTATATTCATTGTAATAAAACTGGAATATTGAATGATTCCTCTTTTAAGAGGAGCAAGACCTTGAACCATACAGCATGTTGGACTCCTCAGAAACAGGGATGTACCATTATAGCTCCTGCTTTTCTTAAACTACCAAATTGGAACCAAAGCTATGCAACTCAGACCCTCCTGTCAATTAACTTTACTTTTGACCAAAAGAACAGAGCTATAACAAAATGAAGTTTATCTTTTGATACGCTCAGTACTAGAGAGACTTCCTATGTAGATAAAACTGTGTTAGGCTTTCACATTTATTTTAAATTTCTTATCTGATTTAAATTATCAGCATACTATCCAAACACTTAATACAGCAAAAGGATGCAGTATTTCAAGTTTTCACTTTCTCTCTACACAGAACTATGGCAACTCGCTCTCTATCCTGAACTTGCATACCCTGCACACCTACCAAAATATTTTGTCTTCTTACCTGATGTACTGGTACATGCTAGGCCTGTTCACTCTACTATCCTCAGTTACCACTGAGAAATTTAGTAAGTTATCAATGACCATGTAAGTGGTCCAAGTCCATTTCAGTGCAAAGTTAAACAGAACTTAAATGAGTTTCAGCAGTAATTTAAAATTAGTCTTTATCTTGCACCAAAACAGATATGAAGCACTGAAAGATCACATCCCAGCTTAAGTAGTATTTTACTAGCTGACAGACAGCAAAGGCTAGCTTCCAGCTATAACTGACTGAGCAGCTGTAGTAATTTTTGTGTAAAAAACCTCCTAGATTCTTATACATCACTATTGGCAACCTTTTACTCGCCACAACCTAGAAATAAATGCAGAATAAATTCCTAAAATACTGGTCTGAGGCATTAAAAAGCTAAACCAATCTTAACTAAGTAGCTCAAGCATGATAGAAAGAATATTAGGGAAACGTTCTAATTTTTTGACAGTCCTATCAGGCCCAGACAGCATGGGTTTAGGAACGGTAAGTCCCGCTTGACAAACATGATCTCCTTCTATGACAAGGTGACCTGCTTAGTGGATGAGGGAAAGGCTGTGGATGTTGTTTACCTGGACTTTAGTAAAGCCTTGGACACCATTTCCCACAGCGTTCTCCTGGAGAAACTGGCTGCTTACGGCTTGGACAGGTGTACGCTTCGCTGGGTAAAATACTGACTGGAAAGCCAGGCCCAAAGAGTGGTGGTGAATGGAACTAAATCCAGTTGGCAGCCGGTCACAAGTGGTGTTCCCCAGGGCTCAGTACTGGGGCCTCTTCTCTTTAANAGTCTAGAGTGCAAGGAGGAGCAGCTGAGGGAATGTAAGTTGTTTAGCTTGGAGGAGGCTCTGGGGAGACCTTATTGAGAGAAGTGGGGGTTTGTCTCTTTTCCCAAGTAACATGCGATAGGACAAGAGGAAATGGCCTCGAGTTGCCTCAGGGGAGGTTTAGATTGGATATTAGGAAAAATTTCTTCACTGAAAGGTTTGTCAAGCACTTCAACAGGCTGCTCAGCAAAGTGGTGGAGTCACCATCCCTGGAGGTATTTAAAAGATGTGTAGACGTGGCGCTTAGGGACATGCTTTAGTGGTGGACTTGGCAGTGCTAGGTTTACAGTTGGACTCGATCTTAAGGGTCTTTTCCAACCTAAATGATTCTATGATATTGTGTAAAATAACAAAATCCCCCAAAAAGCAGCAGTTTGGAAGTGTCTGAAGAAAGTACAGGAAACCACTTGTAAGTAATCCTACAGTTATCAAATCTTGAAAGAGAAGTTTGATACTTGTGGTGAGTTAACCTTGGCTGGCTGCCAGACACCCACCCAGCCACTCTCTCACTGCCTCAGCTGGTTGACAGGCTTTGGCCAGTGGTGGGTCCATTTTGGAGCTAGCAAGAACTGGTTCTGTCTTACATGGTGGGTCAGCTCCTGATTTCTTCTCACAGAGGCCATCCCCGCTGCTACCAAAACCTTGTAATGTAAACCAAATAAAATAGATAAAGAATATAATTTTAGCAGAGAAATACAAACCAAAAAAGCTCATAGGAAAAAGGTGAAGTTACAGAGTCAAAATAAGAAAATTACCATCAAGCAATGGCACTAGTCAGAATAAATTAACAAACCAAACCAAAACTGAACACCTTCCCAAAAACAAATGTTCTAGTTCAAACAAGAGTTCAACTAAGCACTGTAGTCTATGTTATGCAGAATATTAGAACAAATTACATCCTTCTGGCATTGCCTTCTAACAACACAAATATTGTTCCTTTCTCACTCTTTAACACTGCACTACTTTAGAGTAATCTGTCAGCACTTTCCTTGTTTCTTTGTCCTGTATTAAAGACAGCAGAGCCTTGGATGGTATGAGAAGGAATCAAAAGCAGTTACTCAGTGCAGGCTTTTAATCTCCTAATTTTCATATCTGTTTAAGAGCTACATCTATTACTGGTATGTTTGAAGACAAGCATGGAAAAGGCAACTCCACTCGTTATCAAAACTGGCTCTGTCCACAGCTTCAGCAGAGAGAAACGGCTATGGCATTGCAATTATATCTATGCTGCATAGACGGAAACAGCTTTGACCATCTAACCACAAGCTGAAGTCTGCACAATATGCAATACCAGCACACGAACTCTGAACTGCAACCAAATGTGGAGTTCCAAAAATTGTGTTTTATGGGCAAGGCCATTTGTCACCAGGCTTGTCAGCCAGCTACTGCTCTCTAACACAAAACTACAGGTAAACACTTAAGTTGCCTTCATGTTTGAGAAAAAGTCACAGGCATCACAATAAGAAATGTGAACTCACTGGTATCTTCACATTATGAAACTTTTTGAACTGCAAGTTTGACATGAAGATAAGGAACCAAAATTATCAATAAACCCTCCTGACTGTGACTTTCTCTTTAGCAGCAACCTCTATTTTGAAGAAGCCTGGGTTAAGAATTCCTTTGATTAATGCCTCTCAGTTACAATAGCAATGGAAACCACAGTTTCACAGTCCTTCCTCACCCTTGATCTTGCCCTGAGAGACTACTGAAAGCTGAAAGCAGAAAGCAATATGAGGTATGGGCTTTTGGAATTTAGAGAAGGAAGAAAAAAAAGAGATAGATATCTGGGATTTTATGTTCACTTGCTAGTTCAAGCTCAGTGAACACTCTACGCCTATGTGCGCTTCACAATGCATGAGTTCAGAGCTCTCTAATGCTTACTGTCCAGATCTTCTTTACAGCAAACACCCAAGATCTACATTAATAGTTCAGCCTCTGCCTTTGGCTATTCTCTCACTATGAAAATTTCACTAAGCATGTTTCAGCATTTAGCATCTTATCAGAGGCAGGGAAGGGGTCTTAAGCCACCATCTAAATTGATACCTAGAGCTATCACCTTCGAGTATCTCCATGCAAACATTTCTGGAGTGCTTAGCTTTGTCAGCTCCAAACCAATGAACAGAAGTTCTCTTCCACTCCAACTTAGCCAAATTAGCAACACAAGAGGAAAGCTGGAATCCACACCACCAGAGAAAAGACTTAGAAAACCCTGGGCCTCAATGGACTACCTTTGCTATTGTTGAATGCCCTCCAATGTGACACTTGAAACTTTTCAACTGGAAGCCCAGGAAGAAGACATAAAACTTTGTATCTTGGTTTCTTGGTTCTGTGGAGAAAGGGAATAGAAAGAATCTTCTAGGCTAATGAAGATTTATTATGCAAATCTAGTTTTACACAGGTCAATACGGAAAATATGAATCTGTGTGGAATTTAACCATGAGAGAATCCTTTGCTGTGACATGACCACAACTGAAACCTGAACATACTCTGGAACTCATAGATGTAAAATATTTTCACCTATGCACCAATGAGACTAACAGAAGCCAATGGAAGTGCTTTGCTTGCTGGCATTAGGAAAAGTGGACAGTAGAAAAGAAATACATGTTTTTAAGGTTTGCTGAAGTAAGAAAAGAGGAGCTTAACCTCCCTTCCTATACAGAAATACTCTTACTAGCCACATCTTACTATCAAACCTTCTCACCCCCAACCCATATTCAGGTTTCTGCTTTCCACAGGAAAGCCTACCTCATATTAGAAACACTAGGGAGATCCTATATCATACAAAAATACCACGGAAAGCATAAAAGTTCATCAGAACAAACAGTAGGATACCAAACCAGACAAGAGTGTCAGTGAGAAAGAACCTCTCAAAAATATCAGGATCCAAGATTGCACTTCATGTAAAGTAAATCTAAACCACAAAACACTAGTGGCAAACTGCCTGTAAATTAAGTGATATCAGTGTGCCACAATATTGTACTATCTCTATTACAACCATCTTTTACTCACAGTTTGTGTGTTCATATCGTCTTCTCCCATAGGTTCATCCACAATTTGCTGTCCATTCTGTAAAAAACATACACAGTAAGTTACTAGAAATACTGAATCCAAGTACAGAAATAAACGTATTGCAGATGTGCTTTTATGGAATGCTACTCTACAGGATCAAGTGTTCTTTTCTCCATATTCTCTCTCTTTATAAAAAAAAATAAAAATCATTGAAAGTAAACACAGAAGACTGCATACTGCTGGCACGCAATGCCACTCTCACATGGTTGCTCATGTATTATCAAACTGGATGAAGTCACAGTAAGAAATATATAAAACAATCCGGCATTTGTAGCCTTACTACTACAAAGCTAGACATTATCTCCACTACTACAACTTCTGCAGAAGAGTTAAACCTGATGAAGACTGAACAGTAAAAAGCCACAACAAAGAATAGATAAACAGGTTCTTTCTAAGAGCAAGACCTTATATAGTAACAATCAGTCCTTACTCTACCATGACTACTTCAAGAAGATTTACAACTACAGTATAGCCTTATAAAAAAAATTATGCGCACAATCCTAATTTAATTTACTACTTTGTACTTTTCTAAGGACCATTCTAAAAAGCCATACAGGAATAGGCTTCTGAATTTGAAATTTAGCTATACAGATTTAAAAACCACTTAAATACCTTGTTGGTTAACAAATACTTTCTTTTTCTTGATAGTGATACTGTACTTGAAGAATCTCTAAGAGACTTAGAATGACCTTGCTTACACAACAAGCATGAATATTAGCAAGTTGTAAGAAAAAAATACGTATTTCCTAAGTTATGGTACAGAATATGACCTGAGGCATTAATTCTTAGTTTGCTCCTGAAGTTTAACAGCAATTCAATATGATTTTAGAAACAAATGAAAAACCATTAGAAATGGTTACATTTTCCATTACCACTGGAGGCAGAATTTAAGTTCATTTGTGCATGGTTTCCCTAGCGAACACAATGCCTAATTAATCTATTTTTTTATGAACTTTATTTACTTAAAATAAAGTTACATGCATGTATAGATACATATTTTCTAGATGTTGGAAAGGTAATAAAAGCTGCTCAGATTCAGAGATTTTAGCTTCATTCTACACCTTCCTTCCCACAGTTCAGGTTTTCAGCAAACTTCTTGTACGGAACCTTCCTAACATTTTTCTGTAACAACAGCTAATTAATATAGTCTTCCAGCTTGTACATGACTGGACAAGAATCTTTTACATGACATGACAGATTAAATCCTAACAACTTATGAACTCTAACTTTCAAATATTGCAAATAAATTGACTGTTCAATCTCAGATGATTACCAGCTCTCTACCAAGTTTTCTCCTGAGCATTTTTTTCGCTAAAAGATGCAGCTGGATCTTAGATGAAGCTCAAGTATGAGAATTATGGATTGCCCAAATATGACATTGGCCTTTTTTTTTTTTTTTTTTTAAGGGGATAAGGAGGGGAAGAATGTTCAGCTTCTGATTGTGTCTCTAGTGCAGAGTTCTGGCATGTGGTAACACTGCCATTTTCTCATCTTAACTTGCTTCAGGAAGATACTAGAGACTTCTAGTACAATTCTAGAAGTCATCTTTCCACGAGGGAGGACTAGTAAGAGATCAGCTTCACATGTTATATGTTACTAGAGAGGTGAATATAATCTTTATAAGCACTCTCAGTTAAGGGCAGTCAGCATTATACCTTCTAGTTGTACAGCTAAGGGTGATTTGGTAAGATGATGCTCCAAAAAGCCTAAATTCTCTTCACTGTACCGTCTTTTACTTATAGTGTACAAGCAGCGAATATTGTTCTGTCCTTCCTTATGATACATAAAAAGTTGAAATTATCAAATAGAAGACCACAAAAATACCAGCTTAGCTAAGTAACAGAAATGAGTGTTTTTAATAAAGCCTGTTTACAAGGAAGCATATTGTGTATACATATATCATTACCATCAAGGCCACAAATCACAGACTTTCCGTTTTCTCAAATCTATGGCATATATTTAAATTAAATTAATATCTGTATTTTAGCTACACATCCCTCTATTCTGTTCATGCTACAAGATAGCTTCCAAAGTATCTCATCAATAGGAAAAAATGAGATGAAAAACAGTAGAACAAATAAGACAATTTACTTTAGCCGGAAAGTAGGAGTCTATAATGTCCTAACAACTAACCATGGCTAAACTCTGGGGCCTAAAATAGGGCAATTTGTATATCAAAGCCATGTGCTCTAAACTGACTCCACATGCACATTTTCAGGAATAATGATTCCTGTTACAACAATCATTCCACTGAATAGTAACGTACATTAACTGCAGGTTAAGTAAGACTTTACTACACAGTAAGCTTTAAGATTTCATGCTTACTATTTTAAGGCAACTGAAACATACTTGAAGGTGGAACACACCATGAGAAGGCTCTCTTTGAAGACAAAAGGCAAGATCAACCTGTGTTTTCAAAAAGGCTCTAATCTTTAACCTCAATGACTTCTTAACATTTTATCTGTCTACCAGAAAAAAAAAAAAAAAAAAACAAAAAAAAACAACACAGCAAACTTTTGCAACACAAATGAATTGTTTTGTACAATCTGGTTTTCCTGTTTAATCCTGAATTGCTTTCAGTTACTTTTCAGTTGAATTCAAGCACTGCATTCCAAACACACTTATTGGCACTAGGAACAAACTCAACAAATCAGCATGTGCACTATGCGGTCATGTCTGAGCCAGATCACTGGATTAACAGGATCTTTTTAAATAGGTCTACCCAAGCAATGATTATACTAAAGGAATCACTGGATGGTAGAACCAGTTTTTCTCAGAACAGTCTGAGCCATGTAAGGTAAAGAAGAATATGTATATATCATTTATGGTTTGCTGGTATATGATCCCATTAAATGGAAAGCAGCTGTGTATTCAGAAAGTCTACAAAGCATACTGCCTTCCTTATGAGTTAAAATGTGAAGCCAAAAGATTCCTATCGGAAGTGTCAATATTTAAACCACTGCGGAGTGAGGAGGTCAGCAGCATGCTTAAGAGGTGAGCAAATGAAATAGGTTCCATTTTGCTGGGCGTGGACTTGCTCTCATATTTAACTAGAACCAAGGGCATGTCTCAATGACATAACAGATTGGGACTAGATATAATAGTCTGATGAATACAGAATAAGAGAATGCTGAATATATCTTTCACCTGTACAGATTGGTCTACTTGAAAAGATAGAGACTCTAGACTCTGGTTATTCTTCAGCTGCACTCCTCTTGTAGTGGGACACTAAGCAAGCAGAATGGATCAAAAACCTGGTTATTTCCAATACTCTTGCTCCAAAAGTAGAACATATTTCAGATGACAGCACAAGAGAACTATAGGAAAAATAACAGAAAAGGTCTGCAGAAAGGTCCTACTTACACCTAAACACATCAGCAATCAATTTATGTCATGAAAGAAGGATGCACATTCCTTATAAAGGTAACCTACAAAATGTTCTTCCAATCCACTCAAATTTCATTTCCCATTCTGTTTTCCAGTGGAAGCACTCATGTTAAGTTAGGTACAAATTTCACTCCCAAAAGCTTTTAAACCTGTTGTCACATTTCACTAAATTGGTAGAAATGAATACTTAGACAGTTGAGTTCCAGCAGTTTTCCTGAAGGCACATGGACATGAACACAAGAGATCCTACAGATTCCCTAACTAAGTATAAAGCAGACAAACATTGGGGAATCTGCATCAGGCAGCTGGTACATCAATGTCCCCCATATGAACTGACAGAACCTCTGGCACAAAAGTCAATCAACTACAAAATAGGAAATCAACCATCAATATTTCTAGCAATCAAAAATTACAGGTTTAAACCCACTGAACTCTTAGGATATAATCAAGTACTTGATTTTCCTGGCAAAAAGACAGTTGAAAGAAGGCTTTTTTTTTTTCTTCTTAATTCAGATTATTTCACTTCTTGACCAGTAATGCATGCCCACAAGTAACTGCACTGGAAGTGAGTAGTGGTGTATGTCAGGATATTGGTATTGAGAAAATATTATCATACTAAATCCTTTATAAGAAAGGAGTACATCAAGAAATGTAGCCCACATCCCACTCACAATCAATTAACCACTTTTCGTGAAGCAGAGAATATCCTGCACTCTACACACTACAACTATATATTGGTCTACAGTCTTAATGTCACTTGTGATATTTTTTTTATTAGTTTTTTTTTTTTTTTTTAATTATGGTTCCAACATTTACTGCAAGAGATCCAATTCATCTCAGAAGTCTGGCAAGATTGTGCTATCATGGGCATCTGCACAATAAACCTAATGCTATTCCCATCTATCCTTCTGATTAGCGCTGGACCCACATGGGTAATCTTGTATGTAAAATACACCATCTAGTATTCATAACAGCAATTTGAACTTACCAATTTGGTGCAGAATATCTTATTTTAATAATAATGTCAGGCACTCATTCCCATCACACAGGTGTTTGGTTTTTTTTAACAGCTATCTAAAACATATTGATTGAAATATTAAGTGGACAAATCATTATGTTTCCTGTAGTACTAATTTTTTCCCTATTTTTCCCCCATTAGTTTCATAGAATGGTTTGGGTTGGAAGGGACATTAAAGATCATCTAGTTCCAACCCCCCTGCCATGGGCAGGGACACCTTCCACTAGACCTGGTTGCTCAAATTCCCATCCAACCTGGTCTTGTTTCATCAATAATATTACAGATTGTATACAACTGAAGTTTTAGTTTAGTCTCTCCATTCTTTTGTTTGCAAACAAAGTTCTGCTAATTTAGGCTTAACCTTGCTGAACTTTACGTTCTTCCTACAGTTTAATAGAATTTTTTTCTGAAGGACGTAGGTTTGTCCCCAAAGCTTCTTCGATATTAGACACCACCAAATATCTTCTTCCACCCCCAAAACATCTCTGCTTTGCATTTAGACTATTGCTAGACTATTCTGGGATGTTTAAGTAGCCTCTCTGCCAAATATTTTAACTTTTTTAC
Source organism: Burhinus bistriatus (assembly GCA_013397275.1). Lineage (NCBI taxonomy): Eukaryota > Metazoa > Chordata > Aves > Charadriiformes > Burhinidae > Burhinus > Burhinus bistriatus. The sequence continues at coordinate 299,917 of VYXH01001139.1, forward strand.
CCGACTATGTATGTCAGTTATTTTAAAACCCCCTATGAAATTGGTACCAGTTATAGCTTTTGGCATAATTCTTCCTCCATTAACCTCAAGATTTCCTAATTATTAATATTGGGCTTGAGCATATAAGTTAGTAACCAGTCTTTACACTATTAATAGAGTTCAGTATATTATATAACTACTGACTTTTTTGTGTAATTGGTGCCTTTTAGCAGAACCATACCCCCCAATTAAGATATAATTTAAAAAAGTGTTATATTCTTTGACCTAACAATTGGATAAATCAAGGATTATGAACTGTATATCAGTGCAGGATGATGTTTTGAGTACACAAATATGCAGACAAGGTAACACATCTGAATCACACTATTTAAAAATCATCCAGAAGTTTTAACACGCCAGTGAGTAACACAGGCGATGATTTAACTATGCTTTGGAATTATAAATTAAATATATTACCTGGATAAGTCTGAAGTTTCTCCCAGGTAATTCCTAGTTTTTGGCTACCAAAACTTCCAGACTTACCCAACAACTTTTAAACACAGTTATAGGACTTAATAAAAAACTTTTTTTCCCACCTTTAAACCTTCTGACATAAAGTTTAGGATACAAAAAATAATTATTTCAAAACACACAAGACCTTTTGGTATTTTTTATTATTTAGTCATTAAAACACTGGCCATATATAGATTTGAGCCCTTACGCTCTGGTGTTTTCAAGGGACTCTCAACTGACAGATAAAGCTCAAGAACCGTGCAATCCTTGAATTGAGTAAAGCTGTAACAATGCTTCTGGCTTGTTTCAAAGCAGCACAGAATACAGTATACCCACTGAAACATTCATAACAAATTTGCTGTTAGCAACACAAGGCACTGCATGGAACTACGTTCGGCAAGAGCCTTTCTAACTGTACACGCTCAAACTTGCTATTCTAAGCAGCAATGAGCTACCCTGAGAAAAAATTTGTAGGTCCACAGAAAAATAGTTGAAAATAGACTGAGAGGACCTTGAGAGGTCATCCAATCTATCTCAGTGCACCAGGGCATGATCAGCTATTCCTACGTCGCTCACAAGACATTTATGTCTAACCCCTTCTTAAATTTTCAGTAATGGAGTTTTCACAATCTATTCCAGTGCTTAACTAAAATATAAGGCTTTAATAGGATCTGAATTAATGACTTGTGCCCTAACTCCTGAGCTGTGAAGCCACACAGATCCAAAGCACTTACCTAAATCCTGACCTGATTAAAACTTATTATATGTAAGTAGCAGAAGTGAGCTATCATCTTAGACCTCTTTAGCTGTTCTCTCACAGCATATATTCAATACATTTTGCATACACTATATTTAAAATAGTACACACAAGTTTTAAGAACTCCTTAAATTTTTTTGAAAACTCAAACAAAAACCTGAAGACATGAGTCTTTACTTTTATGAAACAAAATTACTGCAAGTATTTCTTTTATATAAAACTTGTTACTTCAAGTTCCATTAATTCCACGTAGTTTATACTAAACTTTATTGACTAATGTGACTGACTTCTTCCTTTGCTGAGTATTAAAAGGAACAGCAGGACATTGAAACTTGCCTCTCTGTAGACAATCAACCTCAGATATAAGCCATTAACATGCAGATCATTTAGGTATAAAGCCAAGCTTCCTTAAGTTAGGATACTTGGGCAACTTTAACTACGTGATTTCGTAAACCCTATCTACTTTACACTACCACCTTCTTCTTATCTAATATGACTCAAGAGTATAGTTTAACAATACAGACAAGCAGTCCCCTTTCCTCCACTGCAATGCTTTCCTTGGCACTGGCATTTCTCCAGCCCTGTGCCAAGTCAGGTTAGAAAAGGAAACAAACAAAAAAAAGTCTGCATCTCTCAGTGAGTTTAATTCTCTGAATTAACTCAGCTTGAAGTCAGACAAGTGCCATGGCATTATCCAAGATGCCAGACATACAGTATTATAAAATCTTTGTCCAGGCCAACCACTTTCTGTAGCAAAAACAAGCTCCAGATCATGTATGTTCATTTGTTCAGGAAAAAAAAAAATACAGGGAAGTGAAATTTTTCATTTAGTTCCCTATCTGTATGGGTGGTAAATTATTACACTTAACACATCAATTCAGCAGCCTTAGCAAAAAAACCAAACAAAACAGAACAAAACCCACACCACCTATTCTCTGTTCATCTGCTCCAAAGAGGAAGAAGAAATATACATGTAGAAATCACTTACTTCAATATATCCAAGCATTGCTGCACATATGAAAATAAAAAGAAATTCCTTCTCTGGTCACACACATTATCCTAAGACTGACTCTAGCACCTGATAGTATACAAATCTTATTACCAGGACTGTATTCGCATGAGAAGGCAGGTATGCTTCACCTTCACTGCCAGGCCCATTGAAATGCCCTGCGCCTGCCTGGGCTCCTCCTAAAGGGGACTGGGATACACACCTTGGAGCACATGCCAGGTCCTTACCCCATGAGTCAGGGGGCAGCCAACAGGCAACAGCAAGGCTGCGTGCTGCAATCCTTTATAAAGCAGACACGGGTTTCTTAGAATCTCTTTCCATGGTAAATGACAAAGGTTCAAATTTAATACTGAAGTCAAAACATTATTCATTTGTGCTCATTTTGTCATTTAGCTATTTTAATAAATTCCACTACGAAGAGAGACCAAGCTGTGGAGCAACTTCACTATTTGCTAAAATTCAGGATTTACAAGGTGACTATACAACAAATGTCAACTGCTGGAAGATAGGAGGAGAAAGACTCCCTGTTAAGTGAAAAAAAATTGTTTAACATGCAAGTCTAAGTTCTAACAGTACGTAATTTTGGCAATCATGTTATGTAAGGAATAATAGAAATAATATTCATCATGGTCTGTTTACCTCCTGAAACCACCACCTTCTGAGCCTGCAGGACAAAGAAGATTTTAATTTTTCAAAGCAGTGTTTTGATGGATATTTAAAATCACAACAAACCATTTCTTCACATCTTCTGTATATACCTAAACATGAACTGTTCCAATAAATTAATGATTTAAATTAAATGTTAAATGGAAAGTTAATAAATTTAATGGAACCTGAGAAATTGTGTCAGAAAACAGACCTAGACAATAATAACGTATTTAGAAGACACATGCTACCTTTAACACAATTGAATTGCTTCACTCAATAAATAAATAATAATAAAAAAAGCAGCACATTTCCTCCAAAAAGAGTTAAGTGGAGCATTAAGCATACCACAGGGGGTTCCTTCCATCAAAGGCAACATATGGTAACTGTTAACCGATAAGAATGAGCTAGCAGTAACTTTGTGGTTGAGCCACTAGAGTAGGTCCCTGGAAATCAGAGTTCATCTCCTAGCTCTAGAACAGACCCTATGAATTATGCTAGATGGGAGTCACTAAGCTGTTGAGCCTCCTTTTCCCATCTGTTACACAGAATTCCCCCCCCCCCCCCCCCCCCCACCCCA